>JAXIVJ010008956.1:0-53229 GCA_036785665.1 Chirona hameri
TTTACCGCCTGGTGCCTGCCGATTTGGGTTGCCAGTTAATGAACGGGATGATGTCGGGGACTCGGTAATCAGCAGCGGGACTCGGTAATCAGCAGCGGGACTCGGTAATCAGCAGCGGGACTCGGTAATCAGCAGCGGGGACTCGGTATACAGCAGCGGGGACTCGGTAATCACAGCGGGGACTCGGTAATCAGCAGCGGGGACTCGGTAATCAGCAGCGGGGACTCGGTAATCAGCAGCGGGGACTCGGTAATCAGCAGCGGGGACTCGGTAAATCAGCAGCGGGGGCTCGGTAATCAGCAGCGGGGACTCGGTAATCAGCAGCGGGGACTCGGTAATCAGCAGCGGGGACTCGGTAATCAGCAGCGGGGACTCGGTAATCACAGCGGGGACTCGGTAATCAGCAGCGGGGACTCGGTAATCAGCAGCGGGGACTCGGTAATCAGCAGCGGGGACTCGGTAATCAGCAGCGGGGACTCGTAATCAGAGCGGGGACTCGGTAATCAGCAGCGTCGGTACTCGGTAATCAGCAGCGGGACTCGGTAATCAGCAGCGGGGACCTCGGTTAATCAGCAGCGGTGACTCGGTAATCAGCAGCGGGGAACTCGGTAATCAGACAGCGGGGGACTCGGTAATCAGCAGCGGGGACTCGGTATCAGCAGCGGGGACTCGGTATCAGCAGCGGGGACTCGTAATCTGCAGCGGGACTCGTAATCAGCAGGCGGGACTCGGTAATCAGCAGGCGCGGACTCGGTAATCAGCACGCGGACTCGGTAATCAAGCAGCGGGATCGGTAATCAGCGGGGACTCGGTAATCAGCAGCGGGGACTCGGTAATCAGCAGCGGGGACTCGGTAATCAGCAGCGGGGTCTCGGTAATCAGCAGCATGACTCATGTTGAATACTGGCGGATCACTGCCTGATTTATTTATGCATTGTATTTATGTATTTGCCACGATCGCCGACGGGAGCCATGTATGGGCGAAATCACCCAGATAAAAACACTCATCTCATGAGGTCATGATAATGATAACCACCCAGATAAAACCACTCGTGATAAACTCATCTGGCCGTCCGTCTTATATTCCGTGCGACTCCTCACTGAGCGGCGAGCCTCTCGTGGTGTATAGAAACTAGCTACGGATAGGGGTTTATTGTTTGCTGCCGGTCGATATTTTCATCCTCGGCGTTCTCAGTGGGATCGACCCGACATACAGGCCATCTCGCTGCTTTGAAGTTGATTGCTGTTTAGAATATAGCAATTTAGAATGTAGCGGCCTGCCCTGTTGGTTATTTGTTGGTTCTGCCGGGACTCTTTGACGACTTCCTGTGGCTTCCTGTGGACACCCGGGGAATGCTGGTAGCCGGGACACATTTGTCGAACCTGACGTCATTGGTGTGGCTTTGCTGGCGGACGCTCTCCGAAAAAAAACACGATTAAAAGCACGACCTTACTAGGCTGGGGCACCCTCAGACGTCTTCACGTTAGGTGTTTACTGGTATACAATAAATGTAAAGGATTGTCCCCACCTTTTTGAAAGTTGTCGAATCACACTTATTGTATGTCTACATGTCAGGCGAGGTCAGCTGAACATTTCGTAAACGTTTTTTTCCTAAAAAAAAAAATGTTTATCTTGGAAGATATTCAGCTTTTAGTTTTAAGCGGAAAGTTGGTTGGTGGACGTCATAGATTTGTTTTTAAATAACGGGAAATCTTCTCTGCTGCCAAAGGTATGGCACAATTTTGTGTCGACATTATTGCGAAGAAAAAGCGGACCACCCGTTGTCTAGATTGGCTAGCACTATCAGCTGGAGTTGTTGCAGCAGTTGGCCGCCAGGGTGTTATGACGTCGCAAACAAATGGTACCACTAACTATTGATTGATTTATTTATTTATAAATGAATAAATATTTAGCGTTAGATATTTAACTGGTACCATTTGCTTGCGACGCATAACACCCTGGCTCACTAGCGGTCCCTGGCGGCCAACTGCTGAAACACTCAAGCTGACAGTGCTAGCCTCTAGATTGCGAACCACCCGGGGATCGAGATATGAAGACGAAAATATTCCAAGGCTGACCTTAAAACAAGTCGACTATCATTACCAGTTGGATAAAGAGAGACGACGCTGTCGGTTAAGAGGCCCTATTAAAATACACATGGGCCTTATTTTTTACAGATGTCAAAATCAAACTCTAATATATTTTTGATTAGATCATTGTGGTTGTTTAACTGCTACCATACTTAATTTCAATGCCAAGCCATCAAAATGGCAATCTCAACTTAAATATAATGTTAAGGTGGGATAGTCCCTTTAACCCGCGAGTTATTGGGGTATATTTCATAACGCGACTTACTGGGGGGGGGGGCTATTTTTAGCCCCCCCCCCCCCCCCACCCCCCCCCCCTCTGATCTCAGGAACTACTGGACCGAATGTAAAAATGCAAACGGCATTCGATAGCCCTGGGAAATTTATCGAGGGAAACATGTTGTTGTTGACCTCGGGACCTCGGGGTCACCGATGACGTCACAGGTCAGGTCAAGTACGCACAGGTCAGGTCAAGGTCAAGTAACATAAGTGCAAAACTGTTTAGTTATCATTTCTAGCCATACTTAAACCTGTTCTTTATCTTTTCAACTCCTGCTTGGAATCTGGAACATTTCCATCCATCCTCAAAATAGCTGTAATCAAACCAATATTTAAAAGTGGTGAGTGTCAACTTGTAGATAACTATAGACCTATAAGTATATTACCTTTCATGTAAAAAATTCTTGAAAAACTCATATACTCGACTCATCAGTCATTTAAATCAGAACCACATTATTCATGAAAATCAGTTTGGTTTTCAGAAAAACAAAGCCACCTACATGCCTATTCTTCTTCTTCAGGATACCATTACTAGGGCTTTTGAGGAGGGAGAATTTGCATTGGGTTTGTATCTTGATTTAAAAAAGGCATTTGATACAGTAAACATCGACCTCCTTCTGAAAAAGCTTCATAAATATGGTGTCAGGCACAAGTCTCATACAATTATCTCATCATATTTATCAGGAAGAACACAATGTGTTAAAATCAGAAATACATTATCAGCTTATAAACGAGTCACCATGGGTGTTCCCCAGGGGTCGATTTTGGGCCCAATTCTTTTTATCATATACATAAATGATTTGCCAAAGTTAAGTGCTGATATGACTTGCTTATCATATGCTGATGACACTGCAATTTTATTTAAAAGTAAAAGTAGCACTAATCTTCAAATAACTGTAAATGCACTTTTACTGCGCATCACTGACTGGTTTTGTGCCAACTTCCTCTCACTAAATGTCTCAAAGACATTTACCCAACATTACACTACCCGTTCCTCAGTTTTCAAGCTTGATGTGAAGATGAACAACATACCTGTAGAAGAAAATGCTAACATAAAATACTTGGGCGTGATAATTGATAAAACACTTAAGTTTACAAAGCATATTGAGTATATATCTAACATAGTTAGTAGAAACATTGGAATAATAGCAAGAGTAAGGTACTGCTTAGACAAAAGAACTGCGCATACTTTGTATAATAGTCTAATTCTTCCCTATCTGAATTATTGTTGCATGATCTGGGGTAGTAACTATAATTCTCAGCTTGATAAGCTAGTGATTTTACAAAAGAGGGCTGTGAGACTGATTGAATATGTATACCCCCCACATAGTTCAGAGCCAATTTTCAAACAATATAACATATTGAAGTTGGCCGATATAGCAAAATCACAGATGATCATTGTGATGCAAAAGTTCATAACTAAACAGTTATCAATAGCTTTTGACAAAATATATGAAATTCATGAAGCCAATAGTCCTCACAGAAGGCAAACCAAACATTTAAAGCAACCATTCTCAAACCGCAATTATCGATTATTCATCACCAGTTGCCTTGGCCCTAAGCTATGGAATAATATCATAGCCCCTAAATTTCCAAACTTAAACGATATTCCAACATCTAAGACTATTGTACAAAGTATTGTTCGCAAACATTTTGTTAATTCTTACAATATGTAAGAAGCATACACATATATGTGTATGTGTATATGTGTATGTGTATATGTGTATGTGTATGTGTGTATGTGTATATGTGTATGTGTATATGTGTATGTGTATATGTGTATGTGTATGTGTATATGTGTATATGTGTATGTGTATATGTGTATGTGTATATGTGTATGTGTATATGTGTATGTGTATATGTATATGTGTATGTGTATATGTGTATGTGTATATGTGTATGTGTATATGTGTATGTGTATATGTGTATATGTGTATATGTGTATGCGTATATGTGTATGTGTATATGTGTATGTGTATATGTATATGTGTATATGTGTATGTGTATATGTGAATGTGTATATGTGTATGTGTATATGTGTATGTGTATATGTGTATGTGTATATGTGTATGTGTATATGTGTATGTGTATATGTGTATGTGTATATGTGTATGTGTATATGTGTATGTGTATATGTGTGTGTGTATATGTGTATGTGTATATGTGTATGTGTATATGTGTATGTGTATATGTGTATGTGTATATGTGTATGTGTATATGTGTATGTGTATATGTGTGTATGTGTATGTATGTACGTGTGTATGTGTGTATGTGTGTATGTGTATGTGTATGTGTATGTATGTGTGTATGTGTGTGTATGTACTATGTATGTTGTATGTATGTATGTGTGTATGAGTATGTGTATATGTGTATGTGTATATGTGTATGTGTATGTGTATATGTGTATGTGTATGTGTATATGTATATGTGTATGTGTATGTGTATGTGTGTATGTGTATTTGTGTATGTGTATATGTGTATGTGTATGTGTGTATGTGTATATGAGTATGTGTATATTGTGCATGTGTATATGTGTACCCATTCAATGGCGCTGGCTTCAGGAACCCTACTCGGCAACAAGCTTCGCTTAGCTGAGTGGGGTTCACGAAGAACCAGCAAGAAATGCTCGAAAATTGACCAGACTTTGTCCTACGCCCTGTATGACTGATATCCCCTTTGTAACAGCGTAAATGAATATGGAATCCTTGGGCGTAGTTGGGGGGCAGTTATTTGCTGTTTTCAGCAATGACTACTTTCCGCCTTCTTTTATATCACCACATCTAACACCCAAACTACCTCTCCTCATATGCTTTTTTAAGTTTGTTTCCATTTCTTAACTGGGAGTGCCGCGACATTTTCTCTTTTGTTCTCTCGTGTTAATGAAAGGTGTCGTGCGTCGTTGGGATCGAGGGTGGGGCACTCCTGGTCACCTATTAATGGGTGCCGGCTAGAAAAAAAAGTACAAATTGTTTGACCGTGTCAAAAGGTCTCGATGGATGGAATTGTCGCGCAAAATTGCGATATTAAACGCATAAGCTGTCGATAAATCGGTATGATTCGTGTGTCTGACACTTCTAAGTACCTTTTTAAGCTGTTTATGACCTTGGGTCAGGTCAAGGTCATCCGGGGTCACGAGGTCAAACTGCAGATTACGGTCATTAGGCGTTTTAACGCATGTTTATGGGTTTGTTTTTAGTCTAGAACGCGAAAAATGACCTTAGAACATTGTTTGTTCCATATAAATAGAAGTAAAAAGCAAAAATGGAAATGCGTTTTTTATGCATAGTAATGCTGTGAGAAGTCGTCGATTTGTGTTTTTTAAAGGTCATAACTCGGGCATTTTTTAAGATATCGACTTTAAATTTGGTACACATATTCACCGCATACGTCTCGATCACATATACTCCGGTTTTGGATAATTCTGATTTTTTCTTGAAAATTTGGTAAAAACAAAGAAAATGTATTTGGATTTCTCAAAATTTTGAATTTCAAAAAACTCAAAAATCCGAGATAGCAGTTTGATAGCCCGGTCTATTATCAGTAATTTGATTTAAAACAATTTCGTTTATCTCAAATATCGTACCTTTGACAGCGTTTTCCGCAAACCATTATTTTGCAACAAAAACCGAAGAACATGATGTCACTCTGACGTCATTTACGGTTGACCTATCATATCCTCATATTTTTCCTTTTGCCAACATATGTAGAATTGATGTGAGAGAAGGTACTGCAAGTTTGGTGACGATACCGGTGTTCGTTTAGGAGTTATTGCAAAATAACGGGAGGGGGGGCAAAAAATACCCCCCCCCCCCCCAGTAAGTCGCGGGTTAAAGGGAAATAAAGACCTTTTTCTGTGGAAAAATGGAGTTAGCACTTGCAATGGGAAGAAGCACTCAGCTTATAAGTAGATACAAACACATTTCGCATAAAAATGTCCCTAGCCAAAGTTACTTCACGTTAAAGTTCGGTCGGTTCTCAGCAAGTACTTGGGAACGAATTCACTGTCTGAGCTAAAATTAGCCTGCTTACACATTGTTGTTTAGCGTGAAGGTATGTACATTGTACAATGTTTCCTTCACTATCTTCTGCGAATATGTACCCAAAGTTTTATGAATAATCAACAAGCATTTGAAAAAGTGCATTGAAATCGGCAGTTTGGTTTGGCCCCAACGGCGACCTATTTAGTGTTCTCTATCTCAACTCATTAAAAAATGAAGGTTTTCGCCATTATTTTGGCTGTGGCTGGCTGTATGTGACAGCGTGTGACAGTATGTGACAGGGTATGGCTGTATGTGACAGGGTATGGATGTATGTGACAGGGTATGGCTGTATGTGACAGGGTATGGCTGTATGTGACAGGGTATGGCTGTATGTGACAGCGTGTAACAGTATGTGACAGGGTATTGCTGTATGTGACAGCGTGTGACAGTATGTGACAGGGTATGGCTGTATGTGACAGTGTGTGACAGTATGTGACAGGGTATGGCTGTATGTGACTGCGTGTGACAGTATGTGACAGGGTATGGCTGTATGTGACAGCGTGTGACAGTATGAAGGTATGTACAAAAAAAATGTGACAGTATATGACAGCGTGTGACAGTATGTGACAGCGTGTGACAGCGTGTGACAGGGTATGGCTGTATGTGACAGGGTGTGTCAGTATGTGACAGGGTATGGCTGTATGTGACAGGGTATGGCGGTATGTGACAGCGTGTGACAGTATGTGACAGGGTATGGCTGTATGTGACAGGGTGTGTCAGTATGTGACAGGGTATGGCTGTATGTGACGGGGTATGGCGGTATGTGACAGCGTGTGACAGTATGTGACAGGGTATGGCTGTATGTGACAGGGTATGGCTGTATGTGACAGCGTGTGACAGTATGTGACAGGGTATGGCTGTATGTGACAGCCTGTGACAGTATGTGACAGCGTGTGACAGTATGTGACAGGGTATGGCTGTATGTGACAGGGTGTGTCAGTATGTGACAGGGTATGGCTTTAAGTGACAGGGTATGGCGGTATGTGACAGCGTGTGACAGTATGTGACAGGGTATGGCTGTATGTGACAGGGTATGGATGTATGTGACAGGGTATGGCTGTATGTGACAGCGTGTGACAGTATGTGACAGGGTATGGCTGTATGTGACAGCGTGTGTCAGTATGTGACAGCGTGTGACAGTGTGTGACAGGGTGTATCAGTATGTGACAGTGTGTGACAGTATGTGACATCGTGTGACAGTATGTGACAGCGTGTGACAGTATGTGACAGCGTGTGACAGCGTGTGACAGTATGTGACAGCGTGTGACAGTATGTGACAGGGTATGGCTGTATGTGACAGGGTATGGCGGTATGTGACAGCGTGTGACAGTATGTGACAGGGTATGGCTGTATGTGACAGCGTGTGACAGTATGTGACAGGGTATGGCGGTATGTGACAGCGTGTGACAGTATGTGACAGGGTATGGCTGTATGTGACAGGGTATGTCAGTATGTGACAGGGTATGGCTGTATGTGACAGGGTATGGCTGTATGTGACAGCGTGTGATAGTATGTGACAGCGTGTGACAGTATGTGACAGGGTGTGTCAGTATGTGACAGGGTATGGCTGTATGTGACAGCGTGTGACAGGGTGTGACAGTATGTGACAGGGTATTGCTGTATGTGACAGCGTGTGACAGTATGTGACAGGGTATGGCTGTATGTGACAGCGTGTGACAGTATGTGACAGGGTATGGATGTATGTGACAGCGTGTGACAGCGTGTGACAGTATGTGACAGCGTGTGACAGCGTGTGACATTATGTGACATTATGTGACAGCGTGTGACAGTATGTGACAGGGTATGGCTGTATGTGACAGCGTGTGACAGTATGTGACCGGGTATGGCTGTATGTGACAGGGTATGGATGTATGTGACAGCGTGTGACAGTATGTGACAGCGTGTGACAGTATGTGACAGGGTATGGCTGTATGTGACAGCGTGTGACAGTATGTGACAGCGTGTGACAGTGTGTGACAGGGTGTGTCAGTATGTGACAGGGTATGGCTGTATGTGACAGCGTGTGACAGTATGTGACAGCGTGTGACAGTATATGACAGCGTGTGACAGTATGTGACAGCGTGTGACAGCGTGTGACAGTATGTGGCAGTATGTGACAGTATGTGACAGTATGTGACAGGGTATGACTATGTGGCAAGGTGTGGCAGTATGTGACATGGTGTCATGGCTGTATGTGACAGCGTGCGTCAGTATGTGACAGCGTGTGACAGTATGTGACAGGGTATGGCTGTATGTGACTGCGTGTGACAGTATGTGACAGGGTATGGCTGTATGTGACAGCGTGTGACAGTATGTGACAGTATGTGACAGCGTGTGACAGTATGTGGCAGCGTATGACAGTATGTGACAGTATGTGACAGCGTGTGACAGCGTGTGACAGCGTGTGACAGTATGTGACAGTATGTGACAGCGTGTGATGAGCAGCACGAGGCAAAAAGTGACGGCTTATGGTGGTTTACAACGGCGCCTGATAGTGTGTGCAGGTGTTTAACGCAGGATTTGACCGTGTGTGATAGTTGGTGGCGATGTGTGACAGCCTGGGGACGATATGAGCTGATGTTGCCCGGTGGTCACCAACAGAGTACCTGCGCGCGGTGGAGCCGGTGGCGCCGCAGTCTGACCTGGTATGACCGTGACTGTGACCCGATGTACCGGTGTGACCCTGTCTGACGCTATCAACCCGGCACGTTACCACAGAGTACCTGCGCGCGGTGGAGCCGGTGGCGCCGCAGTCTGACCTGGTATGACCGTGACTGTGACCCGATGTACCGGTGTGACCCTGTCTGACGCTATCAACCCGGCACGTTACCACAGAGTACCTGCGCGCGGTGGAGCCGGTGGCGCCGCGCCCCGTGGCCGAGGACGAGAAGGACGGCCACGATGATGAGGACGACGGCCCGCGGATCAGCATGCCCGAGCTGATGACCTTCCTGGATAACAAGAAGATCGCCGACCTGCCCGACGGCGGCGGCCTGGCCTCAATGTGAGTACTGGCACGGACGCTCTTTCACAGCTCTGTAACGTTGTTAGCGTGGTTTTATAGGAGAGTATAATTGCTTTATAAAGACTACTCATAACTCATTAATGGCACACATGACTATCTACGTCTGCCCATGGTGTTTGGTAATGACTTAAATGGCACAAGTTGAACGGTTCAATATACTGTTTTTTTACGGTTTTTCTCCTTCCTGTTCGACAATGCTCAGAAGTAGCGTCATGTGCATTTGCTTCGTTGATTGTATCGTGTGTTTCTAAAGTGTGTATTCCTGCATTAATGCACCTGTGACGTTTTTCAGGCGGAAATATGTGGAGGACGTAGTGACGATAGCAACCAAAAAGCGGCCGGACGCCTGCCCCCAATGACCGTCTGCCGAGGCGCGAGGGCAGCGCGATGCACACCACACCACAACACAAACGAGCCTCTTCCGTCCCCGCAGTGCGCTGCCTGCCACCTGGCGTCATCGCTCTAAACAGAACTTGGGGCGCCGACCACTGGTGGCGCCCTGAGCGCCCGCAGGCACCGCTTCTATGTGTGGAGAGTCGTTATTTTAATGCTATCCTGTTGAGGTTCTGACCGTACAGCGGCCAATGTATAGACACACACTGACCTCCGTTTGCCAAAATTTTAATCTAGGTTTGCTGGGCGGGCTTTTGTGTTGGGGGCGGCGACGCGCCCGGGGCGAGTCTGGCTAGATGCGGACCGGCGGTCACTGACCCCGGCCGACCCCTCTGTCGCGCACCCGCGGCGTGGTGGCCCTTTCCCGCTCCCCGAGTGTTGTTGAACTAATTGCGTTGGTTGGTTGAGTGTGTGTGTGTGTGTGCTGCGGTCGGGACGCGGCTGACCGTCGGCGAGCGGCGCCGAGTGGTCACGTGACCCTGGTGTATGTCCTGGTGTCAGTCCTGTAGCCGGCGCCTCGGCGGCGGGCCCCGAGGCCGCGGCGAGGGCGGGTTGGTCAGCAGTTCAGTAGCCGGGCTGGTTAGGGAGGGAGGGGAGGGAAGGGAGGGATACCGAGGTCGAAGTCCGCCATTGGAACCCCTTCAGACCGCGCCGCCGACCCCCGGACCTGTGCAACCTGATTTGTGGCCGATAATTTAGCTTTTTGCTTCAGTGGTAGTGATATTTTAGCGTGTGTTGCGTGGTATTCGGTACTGATACCAGGTTGGGTTGGTTTCGGCCCGGCCTAATCGGGCGGACCGGCCGGTTTTAGCCTATTTGTATGTCATTGCTGCGCGGCCTCCGCTGGAAACATCAGTGTATCCGAAATTTGTGTCCTGCGTTGTTTTACGTGAGGTAATAAAAGCCCGTAGTAATGAGGAGCGTTTTGTCAGTGTGGATAGCGATATGACCTGGACCGGTCTTGCTCTAAAGACTCGGATCATGATACGACTATTCGCTCTGTCGACCAGAGACAGATGTGTGGCTTTATTGGTTTTGTTAACATTGTATGTTTATAATGTGTATTGCAATGGCTCGACCATCTATGACAATTGTATTGAGAGCATGACAAGTCAAGCGGCTGCAGGCTGACAACTTCAACGACACCGTTCGATCGTGTGGCGTCACTCAGAATAGCTTGATCAGTTCCTTGGTATACCAATAAAACGCCTTTTTGGGCGAGGCCCGAGTGGGCGCGGTGTGGCAAAGGCGTTGCACTGACCTATTCAATTGTTCATGATCTTTCTCGAATCCGCCGAAAGGGGAGTACGTCCTCAGCGCTGCATGCTTCATCGTATACATTAATGCTTATATTAATAAAGCTATTTTTGATCAATAATTATTTGTGTTCATTTCGACGTTTGCCACAGTGCCACGCGCTGTGGTGCCACCCCTATCAGAACGCACCATACCAAAAAAAAAAATGATGGACCTATCCAATGGTGAAAACCCAATCTCAATCGGAGCAGTGGTTGTAAAATTATTAGCTTCCGAAAAGCGTCTGTACGACCGGGTCGGGCCGGGTCAAACGTAAATTTGTTACCGAGCGGGTGCGAAGCTCTCGTGAGGTTTCTAGTCATCTTACTAAACAAATTTACATTTGACCCGGCCCGAACCAGCCCGACACGGCCGTACAGACGCTTGTCGGAAGCTAATAACTTTGTAACCACTGCTCCGATTGATATTGGGGTTTCACCATTGGATAGGACCAATAAATCAATTTTGATTTTGGTATGGTGCGTTCTGATAGGGTTGGTACCACAACGCGTGGCACACGCAAACTTGGAAATGAACAAAAATAAATATTGATCAAAAATGGCATTATTAATCTTAGCATTCATTTTGTTATACGCCGAAGCATGCAGCGCTCAGAACGTACTCCCTTTTGGTGGATTCGAGAAATGAGATCATGCACAATTTAATACAACTTATTTTTTTAATGAATATATACCCACTTGAATCAGCAACAGATACCGCTCGGTTACCGCCGATTAAGGCGTTTTACTGGTCTAGTAAGTTGACGAGAATTACCTCACGGGCGCTTCGCGCCCGCTCGGTAATGACTTGTTGATTTGAAAATGCTTACTTAGGCTTGGTTTTTGCAAAAGTTTGGCGTATGCAAAATATTTCGCAACGGCTTCGTCAAGGGCGCGGCAAAGCTCACGAGGCTGGGGAGCAGAATCACTGCCGATTCAGACCTCTGTATCGATGACGAGCTTATGTTATGAAGCCTATAGTTGGCTCCAATGTCCCCGCCTCCATGGCCTACGTGGCCATTATCGACCGCCGCCTTCATAAAGGCGAAAAAAGCGTGCGTTTTTATATTGGCTCAAACGTGGGACATCCCCGCTTGCAAAGGCTGTCTAGTATCACATTGCCATTGGCCGGGTTCGGGTGAGGCGGACGTCTTCAAAACTGTGCTGAATCGGTAGCGGTGGACGTCTAAGCGTTGGTATTACACCAAGAGAACCTGATTGCTATTTTACTGTTATGTGTTTATATATTTTTTTCGCAGGCAGCATAAATTACTGTTCCTTCCTTGGATTATTCATACATGTAAATAAAGACCGGATGAACATTTATGATTGAATTTGCTACACCAGCATAGTTCTAGAGAGGCCATGGCCCCCCAAAGGTCCTGAAACCATGATTTACCCCCACAAAAAAAAACAATCTGACGTACAGTGGCCGACGGCGCACTCTCCTCCCCCTCCCGGTCAACAATTTTTCGCTGACGGCTGACGTCCTGCTACCCCCTCTTCCCCCCCCCCCCCCGCTCGACAACTTTTGTTAAATACGTCACTGAATTTGCCCCCCCCCCCCAAAAAAGCTTGATCCGCCCTTGCATAAGTTCAAGTGCCTTTTCAGCTTTCGCTTGCTAATAATACAATACAATTTCCTTTTTTCATTTGATTTGGTTCATCGGAAATTATTTCGGATAGATTGGATGCTTGCATGAAAAAAAATATAGGTCCATTATAGAGCGAATGATGTTCGAAGGCTCGAATAAGAAGAAAAATCACCGGACTCTGTAGTCGAGTCGGCGGAGTCGCAATCGGAGCGCATGCGGTGCCGAACTGATCCTGGGCGACCACCGTGCGGACGCCGATTTAGAGGTAGATCGAAAGGTGTGCACGTAACTACTTATTTATCAGGAAATCGATAGTTTTCAGCTAATGTTGCCACACATTTTGACTACATTGCTTAGTTGACAATAGGCTGTGCTCATTCATTTCGTCCGCGTCGCTTCCCGTCTGGTTCCAGTGCGTAAATTTGACCTTGGGGGAATCCGTCCCACGGTTAGTAGGTGTTCAACAATTCCCTTATTTGTAGTTTTTGCTTGTAGCTTCATGACTAGAGGTCCTGTACATTCTCTATCATTTTTTGTGACTTTCAGGCATGATTTGTGTGTATTAACATAACTTTCCTTTGTCTTATCCTCATGTTCCATTATTGATGTCCACAGACACCTGAGTTAAAATTGACTGCCAGTACATGCCACCTCATTTGTGTTGAATATTACTACATCAAATTAGCTTTACTGAAATAATTATACCTTCCTCAGTCAAATGACACGGCCATTACTGTCCATGTTTGGTATTTGAATCAATTAATTTTACATAATAAATGTGACAAATATTGTCTCACATGTCTACTGTTTGGTGCAAAATTGTCAACTTCATGATTCCTGCATAGTTAAGAGGTTTAAAGTGTTGCAAGGTACAGAACATTCCATCATAGAATAAGTGTCATACTAAGGTGCATTTAACTTCAGCAAGCTTAAAATTTAAAATATTTGCAATCCGTGTGATCATTAATGAACATACAAATGGCAAATATGTTGCTGCCAATATGCTTGTTTAACAATCTTTGAGGTAACATATATGTAGTGGAAAAGTAAAATGTTCATCTTCTATAAGGAAGTATAAATTATTTAAACTAAATATCCTTGCATGCAGCATTGCATTGCAGCAGCTGGCAAAGCATGCACACTGTTTCTGAATACTCTATGGAAATGTTTTTGTGCTATGACCTGATCTCTTGTACAAAATGTCTGTTTGTGCAAAATACTGTATAATGTATATACTTGCTTTCCCATTGGTATACAATATTGCTCACTATCATCATGCATATCCTTTGATAGTGGCAATTTAGTGTGCAACATTTTGATGCATGGTATTAGATGGCACATTTACATTATAAATTGATGGTAAAAGATGAATGTGATCTTTTGTGTAAGAGCAAATTTCCAGAACAAAATGAAGAGAGCAATTTTTTTTGGACCCAAAAAGTTCAGAAAATTTTCAAAATTACCAGGCTGACTGACCCTGTCCTGACTGCTGGTCTTGGGATACTGTGACCCTGTCCTGACTGCTGGTCTGGGGATGCTGTGACCCTGTCCTGACTGCTGGTCTTGGGATACTGTAACCCTGTCTTGACTGCTGGTCTGGGGCAGTTTCCTAGCATTGGGAAATTTTGGTGGAAAATGACACCATGCAGATACTATTTTTCCACTCTTTTTCCTGAGTTTTACTATGAAGTTTTCAACTCCTTATTTTAAAATGTATTGGATAATTGGAACCCTGATACTGTTATGGATGTAATGATAGGGATAGCCTGTGGTGGGAAATACAGGTAAGAATTGGCAAAGGTAATAACTAATACTGGTGAGCGGGTAATTGGGCATTGATAAAGCCAAGTACATATGTTGTTTGGTTGAATTTTCCACTCTTTGTGCTTATTTTTAGCCAGAATTTTCCACTCCTCACCCCAGCTCCAAAGCAATCCTAGGACCCTGGTCTGGCAATACTGTGACCCTGTCCTGACTGCTGGTCTGGCAATACTGTGACCCTGTCCTGACTGCTGGTCTGGCAATACTGTGACCCTGTCCTGACTGCTGGTCTGGGATGTTGTGACCCTGTCCTGACTGCTGGTCTGGCAATACTGTGACCCTGTCCTGACTGCTGGTCTTGGGATACTGTGACCCTGACTAGGACTGCTGGTCTTTGGATACTGTGACCCTGTCCTGACTGCTGGTCTGGGAATACTGTGACCCTGTCCTGACTGCTGGTCTCGGGATACTGTCTGTGACCCTGTCCTGACTGCTGGTCTGGGGATGCTGTGACCCTGTCCTGACTGCTGGTCTGGGATGCTGTCTGTGACCCTGTCCTAACTGCTGATCTGGAGATACTGTAACCCTGTCCTGACTGCTGGTCTGGGGATACTGTGACCCTGTCCTGACTGCTGGTCTGGGATGCTGTCTGTGACCCTGTCCTGACTGCTGGTCTGGGGATACTGTCTTGTGACCCTGTCCTGACTGCTGGTCTGGGGATACTGTCTGTGACCCTGTCCTGACTGCTGGTATGGGGATACTGTGACTCTGTCCTGACTGCTGGTCTGGGATGCTGTCTGTGACCCTGTCCTGACTGCTGGTCTGGGGATACTGTGACCCTGTCCTGACTGCTGGTATGGGATGCTGT
Source organism: Chirona hameri (assembly GCA_036785665.1). Taxonomy (NCBI): domain Eukaryota; kingdom Metazoa; phylum Arthropoda; class Thecostraca; order Balanomorpha; family Balanidae; genus Chirona; species Chirona hameri. The sequence continues at coordinate 15,345 of JAXIVJ010008956.1, forward strand.
CTGTGACCCTGTCCTGACTGCTGGTCTGGGGATACTGTCTGTGACCCTGTCCTGACTGCTGGTCTGGGGATACTGTCTGTGACCCTGTCCTGACTGCTGGTATGGGATGCTGTCTGGGACCCTGTCTTGACTGCTGGTATGGGATGCTGTCTGTGACCCTGTCCTGACTGCTGGTCTGGGGATACTGTCTGTGACCCTGTCTTGACTGCTGGTATGGGATGCTGTCTGTGACCCTGTCCTGACTGCTGGTATGGGATGCTGTCTGTGACCCTGTCCTGACTGCTGGTCTGGGGATACTGTGACCCTGTCCTGACTGCTGGTATGGGATGCTGTCTGGGACCCTGTCCTGACTGCTGGTATGGGATGCTGTCTGTGACCCTGTCCTGACTGCTGGTCTGGGGATACTGTGACCCTGTCCTGACTGCTGGTATGGGATGCTGTCTGGGACCCTGTCCTGACTGCTGGTCTGGGGATACTGTGACCCTGTCCTGACTGCTGGTCTGGGATGCTGTCTGTGACCCTGTCCTGACTGCTGGTCTGGGGATACTGTGGCCCTGTCCTGACTGCTGGTCTGGGGATACTGTGGCCCTGTCCTGACTGCTGGTCTGGTGATACTGTGACCCTGTCCTGACTGCTGGTCTGGGGATACTGTGGCCCTGTCCTGACTGCTGGTCTGGGATACTGTGGCCCTGTCCTGACTGCTGGTCTGGGATACTGTGACCCTGTCCTGACTGCTGGTCTGGGATGCTGTCTGTGACCCTGTCCTGACTGCTGGTCTGGGATACTGTGGCCCTGTCCTGACTGCTGGTCTGGGATACTGTGGCCCTGTCCTGACTGCTGGTCTGGGATACTGTGACCCTGTCCTGACTGCTGGTCTGGGATGCTGTCTGTGACCCTGTCCTGACTGCTGGTCTGGGATACTGTGACCCTGTCCTGACTGCTGGTCTGGGATACTGTGGCCCTGTCCTGACTGCTGGTCTGGGATACTGTGACCCTGTCCTGACTGCTGGTCTGGGATGCTGTCTGTGACCCTGTCCTGACTGCTGGTATGGGATGCTGTCTGTGACCCTGTCCTGACTGCTGGTATGGGATGCTGTCTGTGACCCTGTCCTGACTGCTGGTATGGGATGCTGTCTGTGACCCTGTCTTGACTGCTGGTCTGGGATGCTGTCTGTGACCCTGTCCTGACTGCTGGTATGGGATGCTGTCTGTGACCCTGTCCTGACTGCTGGTCTGGGATGCTGTCTGTGACCCTGTCCTGACTGCTGGTCTGGGATGCTGTCTGTGACCCTGTCCTGACTGCTGGTCTGGGGATACTGTGACCCTGTCCTGACTGCTGGTCTGGGGATACTGTGACCCTGTCCTGACTGCTGGTCTGGGGATACTGTGGCCCTGTCCTGACTGCTGGTCTGGGATACTGCGACCCTGTCCTGACTGCTGGTCTGGGGATACTGTGACCCTGTCCTGACTGCTGGTCTGGGATGCTGTCTGTGACCCTGTCCTGACTGCTGGTCTGGGATGCTGTCTGTGACCCTGTCTTGACTGCTGGTCTGGGATGCTGTCTGTGACCCTGTCCTGACTGCTGGTCTGGGATGCTGTGACCCTGTCCTGACTGCTGGTCTGGGATGCTGTCTGTGACCCTGTCCTGACTGCTGGTCTGGGGATACTGTGACCCTGTCCTGACTGCTGGTATGGGATGCTGTCTGTGACCCTGTCCTGACTGCTGGTCTGGGGATACTGTGACCCTGTCCTGACTGCTGGTCTGGGATGCTGTCTGTGACCCTGTCCTGACTGCTGGTCTGGGATGCTGTCTGTGACCCTGTCCTGACTGCTGGTATGGGATGCTGTCTGTGACCCTGTCCTGACTGCTGGTCTGGGATGCTGTCTGTGACCCTGTCCTGACTGCTGGTATGGGATGCTGTCTGTGACCCTGTCCTGACTGCTGGTCTGGGGATACTGTGACCCTGTCCTGACTGCTGGTTTGGGGATACTGTGACTCTGTCCTGACTGCTGGTCTGGGGATACTGTAACCCTGTCCTGACTGCTGGTCTGGGGCTGATGTGACCCTGTCCTGACTGCTGGTCTGGGGATGCTGTGACCCTGTCCTTACTGCTGGTATGGGATGCTGTCTGTGACCCTGTCCTGACTGCTGGTCTGGGGATACTGTCTGTGACCCTGTCCTGACTGCTGGTCTGGGGCTGATGTGACCCTGTCCTGACTGCTGGTCTGGGGATGATGTGACCCTGTCCTGACTGCTGGTATGGGATGCTGTCTGTGACTCTGTCCTGACTGCTGGTCTGGGGATACTGTGACCCTGTCCTGACTGCTGGTCTGGGATGCTGTCTGTGACCCTGTCCTGACTGCTGGTCTGGGGATACTGTAACCCTGTCCTGACTGCTGGTCTGGGGCTGATGTGACCCTGTCCTGACTGCTGGTCTGGGGATGCTGTGACCCTGTCCTTACTGCTGGTATGGGTTGCTGTCTGTGACCCTGTCCTGACTGCTGGTCTGGGGATACTGTCTGTGACCCTGTCCTGACTGCTGGTCTGGGGATACTGTCTGTGACCCTGTCCTGACTGCTGGTATGGGATGCTGTCTGGGACCCTGTCCTGACTGCTGGTATGGGATGCTGTCTGTGACCCTGTCCTGACTGCTGGTATGGGATGCTGTCTGTGACCCTGTCCTGACTGCTGGTCTGGGGATACTGTGACCCTGTCCTGACTGCTGGTCTGGGATGCTGTCTGTGACCCTGTCCTGACTGCTGGTCTGAGGATACTGTGACCCTGTCCTGACTGCTGGTCTGGGGATGCTGTGACCCTGTCCTGACTGCTGGTCTGGGGATGCTGTCTGTGACCCTGTCCTGACTGCTGGTATGGGATGCTGTCTGTGACCCTGTCCTGACTGCTGGTATGGGATGCTGTCTGTGACCCTGTCCTGACTGCTGGTCTGGGGATACTGTCTGTGACCCTGTCCTGACTGCTGGTCTGGGATGCTGTCTGTGACCCTGTCCTGACTGCTGGTCTGGGGATACTGTAACCCTGTCCTGACTGCTGGTCTGGGATGCTGTCTGTGACCCTGTCCTGACTGCTGGTCTGGGATGCTGTCTGTGACCCTGTCCTGACTGCTGGTCTGGGGATGCTGTCTGTGACCCTGTCCAGACTGCTGGTATGGGATGCTGTCTGTGACCCTGTCCTGACAGCTGATCTGGGGATACTGTGACCCTGTCCTGACTGCTAGTCTGGGATGCTGTCTGTGACCCTGTCCTGACTGCTGATCTGGGATGCTGTCTGTGACCCTGTCCTGACTGCTGGTCTGGGATGCTGTCTGTGACCCTGTCCTGACTGCTGGTCTGGGATGCTGTATGTGACCCTGTCTTGACTGCTGGTATGGGATGCTGTCTGTGACCCTGTCCTGACTGCTGGTCTGGGATGCTGTCTGTGACCCTGTCCTGACTGCTGGTCTGGGGATACTGTGACCCTGTCCTGACTAGGACTGCTGGTCTGGTGATGATGTGACCCTGTCCTGACTGCTGGTATGGGATGCTGTCTGTGACCCTGTCCTGACTGCTGGTCTGGGGATACTGTGACCCTGTCCTGACTGCTGGTCTGGAGATACTGTGACCCTGTCCTGACTGCTGGTCTGGGGATACTGTGACCCTGTCCTGACTGCTGGTCTGGGGATACTGTGACCCTGTCCTGACTGCTGGTCTGGGATGCTGTCTGTGACCCTGTCCTGACTGCTGGTATGGGATGCTGTCTGTGACCCTGTCTTGACTGCTGGTCTGGGGATGCTGTCTGTGACCCTGTCCTGACTGCTGGTATGGGATGCTGTCTGTGACCCTGTCCTGACTGCTGGTATGGGATGCTGTCTGTGACCCTGTCTTGACTGCTGGTCTGGGGATGCTGTCTGTGACCCTGTCCTGACTGCTGGTCTGGGATGCTGTCTGTGACCCTGTCCTGACTGCTGGTCTGGGATGCTGTCTGTGACCCTGTCCTGACTGCTGGTCTGGGGATACTGTGACCCTGTCCTGACTGCTGGTCTGGGGATACTGTCTGTGACCCTGTCCTGACTGCTGGTCTGGGATGCTGTCTGTGACCCTGTCCTGACTGCTGGTATGGGATGCTTTCTGTGACCCTGTCTTGACTGCTGGTCTGGGGATACTGTGACCCTGTACTGACTGCTGGTTTGGGATGCTGTCTGTGACCCTGTCCTGACTGCTGGTATGGGATGCTGTCTGTGACCCTGTCCTGACTGCTGGTCTGGGGATACTGTGACCCTGTCCTGACTGCTGGTCTGGGATGCTGTCTGTGACCCTGTCCTGACTGCTGGTATGGGATGCTGTCTGTGACCCTGTCTTGACTGCTGGTCTGGGGATGCTGTCTGTGACCCTGTCCTGACTGCTGGTCTGGGATGCTGTCTGTGACCCTGTCCTGACTGCTGGTCTGGGATGCTGTCTGTGACCCTGTCCTGACTGCTGGTATGGGATGCTGTCTGTGACCCTGTCTTGACTGCTGGTCTGGGGATACTGTGACCCTGTCCTGACTGCTGGTTTGGGATGCTGTCTGTGACCCTGTCCTGACTGCTGGTATGGGATGCTGTCTGTGACCCTGTCCTGACTGCTGGTCTGGGGATACTGTGACCCTGTCCTGACTGCTGGTCTGGGATGCTGTCTGTGACCCTGTCCTGACTGCTGGTATGGGATGCTGTCTGTGACCCTGTCTTGACTGCTGGTCTGGGGATGCTGTCTATGACCCTGTCCTGACTGCTGGTCTGGGATGCTGTCTGTGACCCTGTCCTGACTGCTGGTCTGGGATGCTGTAACCCTGTCTTGACTGCTGGTATGGGATGCTGTCTGTGACCCTGTCCTGACTGCTGGTATGGGATGCTGTCTGTGACCCTGTCCTGACTGCTGGTCTGGGATGCTGTCTGTGACCCTGTCTTGACTGCTGGTATGGGATGCTGTCTGTGACCCTGTCCTGACTGCTGGTATGGGATGCTGTCTGTGACCCTGTCCTGACTGCTGGTCTGGGGATACTGTGACCCTGTCCTGACTGCTGGTATGGGATGCTGTATGTGACCCTGTCCTGACTGCTGATCTGGGGATGCTGTCTGTGACCCTTTCCTGACTGCTGGTCTGGGGATACTGTGACCCTGTCCTGACTGCTGGTCTGGGGATACTGTCTGTGACCCTGTCCTGACTGCTGGTCTGGGATGCTGTCTGTGACCCTGTCCTGACTGCTGGTCTGGGATGCTGTCTGTGACCCTGTCCTGACTGCTGGTCTGGGATGCTGTCTGTGACCCTGTCCTGACTGCTGGTCTGGGATGCTGTCTGTGACCCTGTCCTGACTGCTGGTCTGGGATGCTGTCTGTGACTCTGTCCTGACTGCTGGTCTGGGGATGCTGTCTGTGACCCTGTCCTGACTGCTGGTCTGAGGATACTGTGACCCTGTCCTGACTGCTGGTCTGGGGATACTGTCTGTGACCCTGTCCTGACTGCTGGTCTGGGATGCTGTCTCGTGACCCTGTCCTGACTGCTGGTCTGGGATGCTGTCTGTGACCCTGTCCTGACTGCTGGTCTGGGATGCTGTCTGTGACCCTTCCTGACTGCTGGTATGGGATGCTGTCTGTGACCCTGTCCTGACTGCTGGTCTGGGATGCTGTCTGTGACCCTGTCCTGACTGCTGGTCTGGGATGCTGTCTGTGACCCTGTCCTGACTGCTGGTCTGGGATACTGTGACCCTGTCCTGACTGCTGGTCTGGGGATACTGTGACCCTGTCCTGACTGCTGGTCTGGGATGCTGTCTGTGACTCTGTCCTGACTGCTGGTCTGGGGATGCTGTCTGTGACCCTGTCCTGACTGCTGGTCTGGGGATACTGTGACCCTGTCCTGACTGCTGGTCTGGGGATACTGTCTGTGACCCTGTCCTGACTGCTGGTCTGGGATGCTGTCTGTGACCCTTCCTGACTGCTGGTATGGGATGCTGTCTGTGACCCTGTCCTGACTGCTGGTCTGGGATGCTGTCTGGGACCCTTTCCTGACTGCTGGTCTGGGATGCTGTCTGTGACCCTGTCCTGACTGCTGGTCTGGGGATACTGTGACCCTGTCCTGACTGCTGGTCTGGGATGCTGTCTGTGACTCTGTCCTGACTGCTGGTCTGGGGATACTGTGACCCTGTCCTGACTGCTGGTCTGGGATGCTGTCTGTGACCCTGTCCTGACCTTGCCGCCCCTCCCCGGTGCCCAGCAGCGCAGGCGGATGGAGAGTGAGCCGAGCGTGTGCGGCGCGCTGCCCCCGGCCGGCAGCGGCCCCGGCCGGCCGTCACCGTCACTCAGCTCCGACCTCGAGCTCGAGGATATCCAAGCCGAGGCGCACCACAGCTCAGAGGAGGAGCTCGAGAGCTTCAACTGCCGGGAGCGCGAGAAGCGCAAATGGTGTCAGGTGGGTCAATTGGTCTCTTCTCGGCCGATCGGCTAAGGTCAAAGTGAAGTGAGGTGGGTCTGTGGAGGCTGGATGGACACTGGAAAGTAGAGGGGGAGGTGGTAGTATGGTGTGGCAGTGATGTGTTGAGTGAGTCTCTGGCGGGGCCGGGAAATACCCTGATTTGCAGAGTGGGTGTGGCGCCTGCATTATGTGAGTATGTGAATTATGTGAAATAAGTGAGTCTGTGGCGGGGCAGGGAAATACCCTGATTTGCAGAGTGGGTGTGGCGCCTGCATTATGTGAGTATGTGAATTATGTGAAATAAGTGAGTCTCTGGCGGGGCCGGGAAATACCCTGATTTGCAGAGTGGGTGTGGCGCCTGCATTATGTGAGTATGTGAATTATGTGAAATAAGTGAGTCTGTGGCGGGGCAGGGAAATACCCTGATTTGCAGAGTGGGTGTGGCGCCTGCATTATGTGAGTATGTGAATTATGTGAAATAAGTGAGTCTGTGGCGGGGCCGGGAAATACTCTGATTTGCAGAGTGGGTGTGGCGCCTGCATTATGTGAGTATGTGAATTATGTGAAATAAGTGAGTCTGTGGCGGGGCCGGGAAATACCCTGATTTGCAGAGTGGGTGTGGCGCCTGCATTATGTGAGTATGTGAATTATGTGAAATAAGTGAGTCTGTGGCGGGGCCGGGAAATAGCCTGATTTGCAGAGTGGGTGTGGCGTGTGTTTGGGTACCGGCGGACGTGTCAGTGCTGAGTTGTATTCAGGTGGGAGGTGTAGACCCGTGCCGTTCCGTCGGCTGCTAATCCATTGATCCTGGATCCAGTGATTGTTGAGGTGCTAAGATACTGTCAAGGCAGCCTTGGAATTTTGGCTATTTTCTGGACTTTTTGGGTCCAAAGAATTTTGCTCTATTCATTTTTTCCTGAAAATTTGCTCTCTCACCTGATCTTACCGAAATTGTAGTTAAAATAAAATTAAAATTTCCTCACAAGGATTTAATATCTTTTAACAATAAGGATTTTTTACTTTCCAAGTACAATAATTTTTCGAGAAAAAAAAAATCCCATTTTAATTTTCTAACAATAAAATTATACTCTTCGCTTATGGATTTGTACTCTCCGGGGCCAGGTCATGAAGAAAGAAAACACTGGCCTTGACCTCCCCGACGATGGCTGGTACTGGGGGATGTCCCACTATGGGAGATGTGAGGACAGACGACCAATGACCAGTAGTGCTCAACCTATGCTGAAAAAATATAAGCAAAAACAACGTTGACAAAAAATGTATACCCTGAAGCTAACCGGCGAAATTTTTCAACACTGGGCTGTGCTGTTCGTAAAAGGGCCGAAAGTATACCGAAATTGCTAGCTTGCAATGTTGTGCCGCTCTGATTCTGGTGATGTGCTCAGTTTAACGTGGAGATCGTGGTAGGAACGACGGTTTCCATTGCAGGATACATAGTTTAATGACATTTAGTTTAACATCATTTTGACAATGTGTAAACAAGATGTTGAAAATGAGTCATAGCTCCAGAGTATTATTGAACACCAAGTGAATCAAACGACACACAGGAGATATTTTTTATCGCGCCTGTATTGACGATTGACGTCATTTGTGGTGGAGACGCTGAAGCGGTTAGCTTGTCCCTGTCGTCACGAAGCAGTACCGGGAATGGCGGCATAGCCTCGCCGCTTATAGGATGTCGGAAAATACGCCTGTAAGTGCCGGGTTACAGCTGGTCGCTGACTGCACATGTGGTGGAACCCATGTATAGAATGCCGTAAGAATGTTTTTCTGTCCCGTAATTGGATCTAGACTATATGCAGCTTATTTTAGGCCATTTAAATGCCGCTCAATGAGAAACATAAGTTGGTTGAGTGGTGGCAAATCCAGTTACGTTGGGCTCATGTTTTAGTGTGATTTAACATCTCCACTAGTATGATAGGCAATATCTGATCTCCCTATCCCACCCGTGTTCACGATTAGATTCGTTCGTTTGGCGGCCGGTCATCTGCTTATGGGATGCGCGGAATTCAGCGACGTGTATGATAGGGTTTGGCAAATTGGACTTCCCCGGTCGTATCTGCATTATGCTTTAGTAGGGCATCTTCAATGCAAAGTTCCTGCAACGTTTAAAGAGCTTGTAATCATTTACCCGAGCTTACAATCATTTACCCGAGCTTAAACTAAATAAAGTCGTATTGCGAGGATAAGCGTCCGCCGATCGACCCGGCATTGCTCTTCACGAAAGTTTTTCCAGCGAAGTCCGGTCGATATGGATACATCTATATTTAAACCGGCTTTGGATGGCAGAACTGGACAGGAGACACGCCTTACTACCATTATGGCATGCCGTAGACAAACCGAGGAGATTTCCAATGGTGTTTTGGCAGCCATTTGCCAACCAACCATTCATGCGCTAGACAGGGTTTAGTCATAGTGTAACAATGCTGCGTTGCGTGATCTGGTGGAATTACCAGCTAGGTGCCGACTGAAGCGAATGCGATGACCTCAATTTGGTGCGCACTGAGATTTATTGTCCGATGTATCTATTATCCCCAGTCCCAACTCTCACTCCACTAACGAAACGTCACTACCTGTGCTCGATTCGCCCCGTCAGCGTTATCCATTCAAATGATTAATCAAACTGGAATACAATGTCCTTTCCTGTGCTTCTCCAATGGCGTTTGCCCTTACCGTTCCCTTGCCTTCGACACGGATGCTGACTGACTACGTAACTCGCCGCCGGCGCCCTTGTTGATTCGGGACCGCCCGCACGTTGCACGTTGCCCGGCACCACGTTCTCCCCAGTGGCCGTGAGCAGTTGCCGTGGGCCTGTGCGGTGTATTCGCCGCTACATTATACCCGGTTTTGGCCAGCCCCCATACTGCGTGTGCCACTGCTCACTATGTTGTTCTCAGTAGCCATAACCCCCCACTCCGTGTGTGCCGCGTCCGTGAGAACAACATTCAGGCGGCGGCGGCTGAATGTTGTTCTCAGTAGCCATAACCCCCACTCCGTGTGTGCCGCGTCCGCAGGTGAAGCGAACTTCGCGAGACTCGAGCTGCAGCTCGGATGAAGAGATGGCGGTGCCGGCCGAGCCCGCGTCGCCGGCGCCGGTCCAGTTTCGTTCTTCTCCGCCGGCCGGCGCGCACCGGCCCGGCCGCACCAGCCCCCCGCCGCGTCGGGCCGCCGCCGTCGCTGCCGCCGCGCCGCCCCCGCCCCCGCCGCCACCGCCGCCCCCACCGCCACCTCCGCCGCCGCCACAGCCGGCCCGCGGCAGGAAGCGGCGCCGCGGCCTCGGCGGCTCGCTCAGCGTGCAGCGACCCTGTCTCGACTTCGAGAAGATGCAGCAGGTGCGCTGGCCGGTCGGGGTGGGCAGGAACGTGCGGGTGCTCGGGACGGGTGGCTGTGCTCTAAATGGTGTCATCAACTTGACAGCGGTGGCTGTTAGCATTTGGATCCGTAAAATTGTCCTTGCATTGGCTCGATAACCACAACGTGGGCAGACCTTTTATTTGGGTTTAGCTTCACACATCCCGCAGGGCATCCTTTCGGTTATATTTATATGGTAGAGATTTAGTGCATTCTTACTAAATGACACAAAAAGAAAACGAATCCATGGCAAAATCTATCAAATTGAACCAATCGTAACAAATATGAGGCATTTTCTTTGCGTAGTTCTGCATTTGCAACTATCGGCACTCCTTCCCGCCGTGAGTGCAGGGTGGTCGTTGCTCAGAACCATGCAAAGCCCATCCTAGTACGCCCATCCTCTCCGCACAGTTACATAAGCGATCCCCCGATCCAGCCGTAGTGCGAGTGAGTTTGCTCAGCCGTGCGGAATGTCTCCTGATGCAGCGAGGCCCTGTACCGGGCCGTTTTCGGAGAGCCTCCCGTGACCTGGCGGCCGTTCTGTCCGGAGAGCAGCGCTACGGGGCGGTTCGCCGGGCCGGGCCCGCGCAATATATGCACCTATATTTGCACAGTAATCGGCACCGTTTGACGGAGTGACAGGCACGGGGTGGGACACCTGCGGCCTGCGGAGTCGCGGTGCTAAGAAGGGAAAAATCAGTGAAAACTTGCTATACGAGTTTGGGAACTTGTGGATTCATGTGATGAAAAGCGGCATGTGAAAGGTGTGTGATTGCTTATCGAACGCTTGCGCGGGCCACATGTGCGAGGGCTTCCGCTAATCAAATACCTTTTGTGTGCTGTTTTTGATTGCACGAATTCAAAAGTTCCCGTGCAAGTTTTCACGTATAAGTTCGTGTAGTAAGTTATCGTGTATTGTGTCCTGTGCCGATGCCGGTGGCAGTCGAGCACGTGCTCCCCGCCCCAGCTGGGAAGTCCATTCCGGGTTCTCAGACTAAAGCCGTACGACCTACGGGAGGGTGACCGCTGAGCCGGGATGGAGGCGAAAAACGGAACTCTGCCCAGCAGCTGTTCTCAATGGCAATGTGGTTCTCTGTTATCAGGTTGTTCAACCATCAACCAGAAATCGTGATTAAGTGGGGTTTTATACTCGTAGCTTTACTTAAATCGGTTACTGTTTTATCAGCAAAGTAGAATAGTTACATAGATATTGGTTGGCTCTAGGATGTGAATTACAAAAATAAGGAGCTAATTGGGTCAAATTATGCTAATTCTCCCAAGTTGATGGCGGTTGATGAACTTTCCGCACAAGGTCTTATTTGTTGCATAATGGATTTGAGATGTTGCGTAATGGCTTACATCATCACATACGAGAGTTTCATCACACGCACCACGTATTTCAATATTAGCATATTGCACATGTGTATTCAGCCCGTAGATGGTCTTGTTAACCAGCGGGGCAACAGCGAGCCTTTAGCACGCGCTACATTCCATTTCATGTAACCATGCGTATGACTTGTGACGGTGACTCACTGCTATGTCCGTCCACACAGGAGGGGATTCGATCGGTCACCACTTGGCGCCCATCGGCGGAACTATCCCTGTTCTGCTGGTGAGCCAGCGGCCAGCGCACCTGACGGCGCCCCGCCAGCGCTGACATCTGGCGGGGACGAACAAAACCACTACTGTACCTAACTCCCGCGGCGCGGCGCGCGCGGCGGGACGGCGAGCGACGGACGGCCGGGCGGCGGAATCGGCGCTGGAATTAGTCAGGGACGAGTGGTCTTACGTGGATCGGTGATGGCACGCGCGGGACTGGAGAGGAAGGGTCCAGCGCGGCTCTGTGCTCGCTTTTGCCAAGTATATAGACGTCTACGTCACGTTGGACGGGCGCTAGTTTTGTACCTCACTGAGCCGCGAGAGAGCGAGTGAGAGTGAGAGTGAGAGCCGCACCGGCAGCGGCCAGCGCGGTGGTGTCAACTTCTGTCTGTCTGTCGGCCGCGGGCACCGCACGCCGTTCATTCTTATGTTTGTGATCTGCTGTTGTAGTTGGCTCGTGTGTTGTCCTGGCGCCGCACGGCACGGCGAGGCCCGGCCCGGCCCCGGTCCAGAGCACCACTCTTAGTTGCTTGCGAGCCGCGGGACGGATGGTCCCCGGTCACATGCCACGAGGACCTACGCTTTTCGACGAGGGAACGTTTTTGGATGCTGAAATACACGTTAGCAATGTAGAGCTCTGTTGGAGAGGCGCATAGGCTTAACGACGAGCTGACTATGTCGTTACTTTGCGTCGCCAGTTCGCCCCACTGGAGGGGATGCTGGGAGGTCAAATTGACATTCAGGGAATCCTCCGGGAATCGAGCCCGGAACACAGTTGGCGTGCAAGAGCATGACGCGGCACCCGTCGCATGTTTCCTGCATGTGACCGGCGCAAACCAGTTTAAGTTGCTTCAGTAGATGGAGAACCGCATTAAGTATTTCCACAGCCACTTAACACGCGCAGTGGAGAGGGGTATGCCACTAACACGCAGTGGAGGGGGGGGGGGGGGGGGCACTTAAGTGATCCCCCTAAGATCTCCGAAAGTATGAGAGCTAGAACGATCAAACTTACAGGGTAGGTAGGTGCTATGATCTACATTTTCACAAATTTCGTGACCTTCGGTCAATATCGAGGTCAAACGAGGTCACGAAGGTCAAATCTAGCCTTATGTCACAATTTTGGGAATTTGAGCTCTGTGACGTCACAGGTCACCAGCAATGTGTCCAAGTTGTTCCTGGGGATGCACATTGACATTGTCTACCGAATGGCGTTTGAATCATCCCGATCCGCCTGTTGGTTCCGAAGATATCGCGTTGCCGACCTCGATTCTGGCCGCCATCTTGGAATGAAAATCCGTATAACTCAAAAATGTATCGACCGATTTTGATTTTTTTGTATGTCAAACGATCCGCTATTGAGTTGGTGTAAATGTCGCGTAGAAAATACCGCCCTGCGCCGCTTCATTTGCGAGCTATTCACGAAAAACATGTGGGGGCACAAAAGTGCCCCCCCCCCCCATCCACTCGCCCGGGTAGGGTGGTGGATGCCACCCCCTCGGTTTTTCTGGAATAACTCGCGTAGTTTCCAACCGATTTCGATGCACCTTTCAGTACCCTATTTTTGACAAATGTCCCACATACTCTACAAATTTTGAATTTCCCGTACCCGTGACCTATGACCTGTTTCTCAAGGTCATGTCAGGCGCAACTGGCGTCCCGCAGTATCGATGCTTGTAACTTCTGCAGTTTTCGAGTGTTTGTTGTTCAGGAGCATATGCACAGGTGTTTCCAGGTGACAGTTGTGGTTTCCACTGATATTGTGACCTCGATGTACCTTTTCAGAGGTCAACTGAGGTCATTGACCTCCGATCACCTCAGATGACTTATTGGGCTTCTGGCGGTTTCTAGGACATTTTGTGACGCTGATTTCAAATATGGGATCCATTTTACATAATTATATGTTCCACTGGGGTCATGCGCTTCCACAGGTCAACCGAGGTCACTGACCTCAGATGACCTGCCATGACCTTTTTGGAATTTGACAGTTTTTAGGACATTTTGTGTCGCTGATTACGAATTTGGCACCCATTAAGCATTATGATATGCTCATTCACGATTCTAGCTCGATTAAATTCAATTTATACGCATTTTCAAGTTTGATGACATTTGGGTCATTGGCATGACCTCAGAGGTCACCTAATGACCCAAGACCTTAACATCGGGTATCAACGGCTTCCTCTCGTCACAAGCAACACGCTCGTCTTTGAATAGAAGCTCTAGCTCAATTACGGGCGAAACGCTAAAAGGGGTGGGGTCGTACCCCCTACCCGAATACGTAGTGATTTTGTCCTACCCGGGCGAGGGTTAAACACGACCACTTATTCTGTCGGGCAACTGAAATGTTACACCTCAAGTTCTAATGGTCTGGAGCCACGAAACAATGACTTCCTGGCGAATTCCTCCCAGGAATCCATCTATTATTTAAAATGAGTGAACGTAAAGTGAACTTGGCCACAAGACCTTCCAAAGTTAGTGACTTCCTCGCATATTTTCCGTCGCGAGCTGTACAGGATCAAAGTGTCATAACGGTTGGTGGCAGGGTGTCAACTGTCGAGCTTTACCATGGAGGCGTTTGCACTCCAGTTCTTTCGAATGCCGTCAGGGGGCTTTCAATGCTACCCGCCACAGTTATGACGCATATCCGCCACGAGGTCAGCCGGCGTGAACAATGTGTCTCACGGAGCGAGCATTGCCTTTGCTGCAAACCCAGGTGGAAAATTATACCTCAAAGAAGACACGAAATAAATAATGTAACGTCAGCTAAGTCTGAATGCGAGATTAACTCGTATTACCCTGGCATTGAGCTCAAGACCAGTTCATGGGCTACTGAACACTATCTGAAGGGAATGACAGATGTTTGGTAAATGGTCACTGCTGTTGGGAGTGGAAGTCCAGCGGCGGCGCCACCGGGGGGGGGGGGGGGGGGGGGCGGCAGGAGGGGCAGTCGCCCCTCCTGTCGTCGGGCAGGGGGGACATATCTTTTTGCCTCCCCCTGTCATTTAAGGAATGTCATTCAATGTCATCAATGTCATCAAAAGGAATCAAATGTCATTTCCATGCTTCAAAGAGGCCCCATCGCGGTCACAGGGGCCCCTGGAAGCCAGAGGGGGTCCTATGGAGGTCAGAGGGGACATTCGAAGGCCAGAGGAGGCCATCTGGAAGCCAGAGGTCCCTATGGAGGTCAGAGGTGCGTCCCTGGAGGCCAGAGGGGGTCCTTTGGAGGTCAGAAAGGCCACTGAAGGCCAGTCTGGAGGTCGAAGGCCAAGGCGCCCTGTAGGCCAGAGGGGTCCTATAGAGGTTAGAGGTGCCCCTGAACTACAGAAGTGGCCCTCTGGAAGCCAGAGGGGAGGTGAGAGGAGCCCTGTGGAGGTAAAAGGCCCCTCTCAAATGGAGGCCCCTAAATTTTGACTTGCCCCCCCCCCTCCCCCCGACAAAAATCCGTGGCGCCGCCCCTGAAAGGAACTAAGCGTGACTGTTGGTCAGTATGTCGACAGTGATACGCTGACGTGTACAGGGTGCTGACGTCACGGTCCGATCTGACGTGACGTATACAGGGTGCTGACGACACGGTCCGATCGGATCCGCCGCTGACGACACGGTCCGATCTGACGTGACGTATAGGGTGCTGACGACACGGGCCGATCGGATCCGCCGCTTTGCAACGCACTACTGACGCCCAACAGCCAGTCAGCTTAGTAACACGCACTGACATCCGTCAAGACGCGATAGTCGCCGTCCAGCAGAATATCACCATAAGCGGTCACCTCCGCCGCCTGCACCACCACAGACAAACGCGGGCTGCTATAAAAGGCATGTATATTGTCCAAAACGGAACAGAAACGTCGAGTTGTGCGGCTGAAAAGCTGCCGAGAGCACCCGATTGTCGAGTGGCGCCGACGATATCTCCGCGACGCGTCAGGACACCTGACCCGAACTGCGCCGGAGACGGACACGGGAACAGCACAGGGGTGACACGACACAAGGAGGGACGCTCGCCATCAGTGACATCAGAGAGCCGAGTATTATGGGGAATATGGCTTGGCACAACATCCATGAGTTGACGAAGCTAGACGCATACAGAAGATGGCTTCTAGGAATAAAGGTCGACACAGTAATTCGGTCAAAGCCAATGATTCAATATCAATATAGCTCACTCACATATCAACGCACTTGGCCACAAATATTATCGGCGGCCTCACCAGCAGCTGGAAGCTTCGTCTCTTACAATACACCGTCAAAGGGCTATACGAGCTGAAATATAAAAAAACACAAAACCTTATGGCAACTGTCTCTTACAATACACCGTCAAAGGGCTATACGAGCTGAAATATAAAAAACACACAAAACCTTATGGCAACTGTTCTGAGCATTAAATGGCTTTACCGCGATCAGCAAGGAAATGAACAACAAGAGTTAAGTACACGGATAAAAATCATGTAAACATATTCCAAGCTGCCAATACTATACGAGAAAAAGCTGCCCATACATTACAAGAAAATTAGTTAAGTTAATGACACACTACACATAAAATATTAACTGGTCTATAAAGCATCATTGTAGAACACAACCGTCGCAAATACCAAGTCAAAAGTACAGCTCAAAGAACCGCTCCTTGAAAACAAAGCCGGCTAGATCACAACTATCATCAGAACCCCTCCCGATGTGTATCCTCGCCAGCCCTGATCCCCCCCGCCGGGAGCCCCCCCCCCCCCACGCGGCGCTACCGTTTGTCGATTCTCACGCAGAGACACTGGCTGTTTTTCGGCGCGGGCTGGACCCTGACGGCGGTCATATCGACGACGTTCCCGCCCCGGGAGCGGCTTCTCCGTGCCCGCTTCACCACTACCCCCGCTGCCCCCACACCGCCCCCGGCCGCCGACTGCCGCCCGCTCGACCCTCCCGCGCCGACCGCGGCCGGCCGGCACGACACCGCCGGTCACGTGCGCCGGACCCACACGTCCGGCACGCCCGGACACCGGTTGGGCTCCACGTCTCCAGTGTCCTCACAGAGAACCACCGTAGTGGCGCTGCCGGCAGCGGCCCAGCGTCGCGCACCACCCTCCAGCGTCAGCGACGGCAGCGACTTCTTCCTGGCGCGCGGCGTGGCGGCCGGCGAGCCGGGCGCGGCCGCGTCGCCCACGGAGGCGGACCGCTGGCGCAGGTCGGGCTGGCTGACTCGCCACGGCCGTCGCCGCTGTCCGGGCGTCAGCGGCTCCAGCTCGTACGTCTCCCCGGCGGCCGGGTGCAGGAACGCGTTGCTGGATGTGCTCAGGGTCGACTCACTGACGGTGTAGTTGTAGACGGCCTTGTCGGCGCGCGGCGCGCTGCGCTCGCAGAACGCCACCGCGCCGCCCTGGCAGGGTCCGCAGGCGCGCTCCGGCCCCCAGACGCGCAGCAGTGGCAGGAAGAACAGCGTGGCATACGTCCAGCTGACCGCCGTCAGTATGATCAGGAACACGCCGATCTGCAGGTAGGCGAGCACCTGACTCGGCAGCATGCAGGCACCAGCCACCAGCGTCGTGAGCGCTGCCATCGCGATCGGAGAGCCGACCGACGACAGAGCGTGGACGACCCGCGCCTCGCGGTCCGGCTGCTCACCGGCCCGGTACGCCACGCTGTAGTGCAGCGTGAAGTCGACAGAGAGCCCGATGGCCACCGTGACGGCCACGGCCTCCAACACGTTCAGCCTCCAGCCGAGAAGCACCAGCGCCGCGACTGTGACGAAGATGACGCACGCCACCGTCAGCGCGGCGAACAGACTGACGCGCAGGTCCAGCGTGGTCAGCATCAGGACCAGGAAGGCCAAGCCGACAGCCACGCCGATCGCGAGTAGCGTGCCGTCGGCCAGCGCGTTCTGCAGGTCGTAGAAGTCGGTGAAACTGATGAACCAGCCTGCCGCCATACCGGGCGGCGCCGAGCGCAGCTGCGCGGCGGTCCACGTCTCCACGGCTGTCACGAACGTGTGCATCTCGTCGTGCGCCAGAGAGAAGGTGAAGTTGCTGTCGTATTCCACCACCACGGCGGCCACACGGCCTGTGCTTACGAGGAACTTTGGTCCCGCCGGGCCTGCGGCGAAGAACTGAGCGGGGGTGTTGTGCAAACTCTGCACTGCGCGCACCAGGCACTCCGTGAACACCGCCTCCGGGTAGGGGAACTGAGCGGAGCGGCAGCACGGCTCCCGGTCCTCCCCGGTCACCTCATCCACGCACTGGCGGCCCTCCATCCAGTCCTTGAACGTCTCGATGAAGCAGTTGGACAGCAGCGGGCCCTGCGTCGACTGGTAGAAGCTTTGCTGCCGCAGCTCTCGACAGAACTGCAGCAGCCACCGCTGCGACTCAGCCTCGGCCATGTGGAACCTCCTGTCGAGTCGCAGCGCGCCGCGGTCGGCCGGGTTCAGCCGATCCCCGCCGTCCAGGGGCAGTACGCCCCAGACGAACCTCAGCGGCAGGCGGCGCTCCAGCTCGGCCTGAGAGCCGCGCTCAAACCAGAACTGCTGCGCCAGCAGCGCGTCATACCTCTCAAACAGGTGGCTGGCTTTGAACAGCGGGAACTGCTGCGATTCGGGCAGCCGCAGTCGGGGCTGGTAGCAGACGACCAGCGCCGCGCCGACGGCCAGCGCGCCCAGCACGGCCAGCCACAGCCAGCGCAGCTTCACCACCACGCAGGGCAGCAGCTTGTCGAAGAGGACGCGGCCCAGCTCTGAGCAGCGGCGGCGCGGCGGGCAGGGCCGGCCGGCGGACAGCGGACCGCCGGCGCCCAGCGGCAGCGGCGGGCACGAGTGGCAGAAGCGCTCCCGCAGCACCACGAAGCCGGGCGTCCAGGTCACCATCAGCACCAGGTTGATCAGGATCGTCATGCCGGAGAAGATGCTGTTCAGAGAAAGGCGGTCGTGTCAGAAATGGACCACAGGCAACAGGAGAACAAGTAGAGTCCAATCAATGCTTCTTTCTCTTCGCATATTAAATCAATCGGATGTTTGACTCGACCTCTTCATAATTCGTTTGTCTTCATCTCAATTCAATTCAACTCTGTCTCAATTCAACTCTGTCATGACACCTGCCATTTTAGAGGAAATTGTAATGCTTAAAACGTTGTCAAATGTCTTTTAAGTTAAATTTTACCCCCAGCCGGCGGCGTCTCACCTGAAGCAGGCGATGGCGGTGACGTGACTGACGCAGGCGATGGCGGTGATTCTCACCTGAAGCAGGCGATGGCGGTGACGTGACTGACGCAGCTGCTGAAGAAGGCAGCGGCCGTGGTCAGTGACGTCACCAGCATGCTGAGCGCCGCCTGGCGCAGCGAGTCGCCCACCAGCTTCGCCAGCGTGCCCGCGTTCTTGTCCGACTTACAACGCTCCCACACCTTGCAGAAGATGAAGGTGTCGTCCGCGCCCACGCCTTGGGGGAACACAGCCAGTTATGAGTTATGATGATGATGATGACGCGCATTTGTGAGCGCTCCAACAACCAAGGTTATATCGCGTCCAGTCATTTGTCATCAACAGGTGCCGGTTATCTGTGTAGTTAAACGACATTGTCTGACGCGTTATACGCGCAAAGTAACCTTGAAAATGTCATCACACAATACAGACAGCATACGCAGCAATTGGCCTGTAAGCGCCACGGATACACAGCGACTTCTCCGAACACTGGCTGCAGGTGCCCGTATCGTAGACGATGATGCAACAGCAAGCCCAAGCCCTTACGATACCGCAAATCGATGGCACATTGACCGGTAGTGAATCAGAATGCATGAGCGCCGGCTCCAACTGCGGCGACTGTGAACTTCATCTGACATAGCACACTGTCCGCCGCCAGGAATCTCTAAACAGACGACTGAAAATGTAATCATATCCCCAACCATCGGTCCGATCGCATCTTACATCACCGTCCGCTGGTGGACGAAGAGGGTGCGAAAGCAAGAGACCTTCCGAGTCGCCCGTGACCAGTCAATTTCGAATTTTGGTTATAAAAACCAGTGCATAAAAACCTCATATCGGGAGCTTCTTCCCAATGGTAAGACGACATATTCTCCGTTTTATAAATATTGCGACATATATTCCTGAACTCGTTCAATCCATGGAGATATGAGGAAAACTTACCATTATCCAGCGACGAAACTTACCACCGATCCAAATTACATACATTTCCACCACGCGCCAGAATGCCAATTTGGCCTCTGTCGCTTAAATAACGACCATTGCAACAACTGCGTGACATTTATACCTGGGCCATATTAAACCCACACTGTGACAGGTTGGATTGCCTCTAGCACGTGGCACTGGGTATAATGTCACTGAGGCAATGAGGCCAGTTTAAATTATTACACCCAATTTCGTCCGGTATCCCGTTGTCCCAAAGTAGCGCCAGAACTCCGCACAACCTGTTCAACGTCGATCGCAGGGCTAATCCAGTTTACGCAATAATGAATATATTCGTAAGGTTGGAAACTTCCACCACCGGCATGAAATTCTACCGATAGGAGTCAACATACCTGCGATTTTGCAGATCATTGGTAGTGGGTACCCGTTCCGATGAGAAAGACTTTCGGGTCGTGATCTTAATGCAAATAAAACACAAGTAAAAAATAGTAAACATAAGTATAACCTTACGCTCATATTAATATGAAATATCAAAAGAAAATCCAAATTTTATTTTATTTTGATATTTCATCTCAACATGATGATGATGATGATGATTTTGGCTATAGGGCGCCTCAGCAACTCAGGCTATGTGGCGCCCACATCTTAATATGAGCATAAGGTTATACTTATGTTTACTATTTATATTAATAATGCTCAGAATAACGTTTGATATAATTAAAACAAGTACAAACAAAAACAAACACAAAACCGAACAACTGTTCGATTTCCTTCCGCTGCTGCCAGAGCGTTTCTAACCGATTGCGATGATGGCGGCCAGCAGGTTCATGAACGGGAAGAAGCTGAGCTCCAGCACCACGGAGTAGACGAAGTAGGCGGTACATAGAGAGATGACCACGGCGCCGAGCGTGGCCAGCGTCACCAGCAGGGAGCCCGTGTACACCCAGATCAGCAGGACGATACAGCCTGCGGCGGCACCCGCGTACACCGCGTCCTCCCGCAGAGACTCATCGAACAGGGCGCTCTTCAGACCTGCGGGCGGGGCGGGACGCGGGGTAAGTCAGACAGGGCGCTCTTCAGACCTGCGGGGAGGGGTGGGACGCGGGGTAAGTCAGCAGCTCGACGCGGCGTGTACCGCAGCTCGGCGCGGCGTGTACCACAGCTCGACCACAGCTCGGCGCGGCGTGTACCGCAGCTCGACCACAGCTCGGCGCGGCGTGTACCGCAGCTCGACCACAGCTCGGCGCGGCGTGTACCGCAGCTCGACCACAGCTCGGCGCGGCGTGTACCGCAGCTCGACCACAGCTCGGCGCGGCGTGTACCGCAGCTCGGCACGGCAGGCACACGGCACTAACCGAGGTCCAGAGCCACCACGGCCGTGCTGTTGTCGGACAGTGTGGTGTTGAGCGTGCGGTAGTAAGGCAGTACGGCACCGCTGCGCGCCAGCGGCAGGTAGGTCATGGCGTAACTCAGGTGGTCACGGCCCGGCTCCTGTGGGCAACACACCGTACAAACTGGTTAGATAACACAACACGACCCACACTGAACACACCGACTCAGGCGGGGCCCGGCTCCTGGCGACAGCACAACAGTCGGCACACACTCAGGTGATTCCGGAGCGCCTCATTTCAGCAACGTGTTGCTAGTTTTGTTGCCAGCGCCCTCTCTTGATCGAACTACGGACGGACTTCATCGTCCGACCTCTGAGAAGAACATTCTCTCTGTATCTTCAACAAGTCACAAGTCTCGTCAAGTCATTCTCAGGTAACTGGCCCCTCATCTTCGCATTCACCAGTCCTGTTTGCCTGACCTGGCAAGTACGAGTATTTATACACCAACTCATCCTCACACAAGCAGAACCCAGCCTACCTTCACCTTTCATAACCTCTCTAACTTCCCCAGACCAACTTCACACCTGTGGCGGGAGGAAATTGCTGTCCAGTAATTAACTACAGTATGTAGTGCAGCAGGTGGTAACCTACCCATTCCAGCCGGCCTGGGTACCTGAGGCGGGAGGAAGTCGCTGTCCAGTATGTAGTGCAGCAGGTGGAAGGTGGCGTCGTGGCGCGCGCAGCGGTCGGGCACGCCGCGGCACGGCCGGCCGGCACAGTCTGACTGCAGCTGGCCGCCGTGGTAGAACCGGGCACAGTCCCGCAGCAGAGACAGCGTGCCGGACACGTCTGATGGCTGCGGGTGGGGTGAGGTGGCACCGGCAGATGACGCGAATTAAAAACCGGTCAGCCATTACAGACCGACGAAAAAGAGTCATGGGCGGATCCGGGGGGGGGGGGGGGGGGGAGGAGCCATTACCCCCCACACCGCCTGAAATCGAGCAAAATTAACACATTTCCTGATATAGACAACAATCTAACCAACTTTTACTAAGGACAATTTGTTTTAAATGTAAAAAAGCATGCCAAATCCGATGAGTTTTCAGAATTGTGTGAGACTTTCCACACCCCTCACCCACAGCACCCGTTCTGGATCCGCCTTTGCAAAGAGTGATTTGTAAAGGTTGTGACTCATAGCGAAGTACAAATGCTTACATATTAACATTAAAAACACTACCAAAAGCATTGCAGGGGCCGGCACCAACTGTCAGAGACCGGCACCAACTCAGACACACAGTCTGTCAGAGACCGGCACCATCTCAGACACACAGTCTGTCACAGACCGGCACCAACCCAGACACACAGTCTGCCAGAGACCGGCACCAACTCAGACACACAGTCTGCCAGAGACCGGCACCAACTCAGACACACAGTCTGTCAGAAACTGGCACCAACTCAGACACACAGTCTGTCACAGACCGGCACCAACTCAGACACACAGTCTGTCAGAGACCGGCACCAACTCAAACACACAGTCTGTCACAGACCGGCACCAACTCAGACACTCAGTCTGTTACAGACCGGCACCAACTCAGACACACAGTCTGTCAGAGACCGGCACCAACTCAGACACACAGTCTGTCACAGACCGGCACCAACTCAAACACACAGTCTGTCACAGACCGGCAGCAACTCAGACACACAGTCTGCCAGAGACCGGCACCAACTCAGACACCCAGTCTGTCACAGACCGGCACCAACTCAGACACACACAGTCTGTCAGAGACCGGCACCAACCCAGACACACAGTCTGTTACAGACCGGCACCAACTCAGACACACAGTCTGTCAGAGATCGGCACCAACTCAAACACACAGTCTGTCACAGACCAGCACCAACTCAAACACACAGTCTGTCACAGACCGGCACCAACCCAGACACACAGTCTGTCAGAGACCGGCACCAACTCAGACACACAGTCTGTTACAGACCGGCACCAACTCAGACACACAGTCTGCCAGAGACCGGCACCAACTCAGACACACAGTCTGTCACAGACCGGCACCAACTCAGGCACACAGTCTGCCAGAGACCGGCACCAACTCAAGACACACAGTCTGTTACAGACCGGCACCAACTCAAACACACAGTCTGTCAGAGACCGGCACCAACTCAGACACACAGTCTGTTACAGACCGGCACCAACCCAGACACACAGTCTGTCAGACCGGCACCAACTCAGACACACAGTCTGTCAGAGACCGGCACCAACTCAGACACACAGTCTGTCAGAGACTGGCACCAACTCAGACACACAGTCTGTTAGAGACCGGCACCAACTCAGACACACAGTCTGTTACAGACCGGCACCAACTCAGACACACAGTCTGTCAGAGACCGGCACCAACTCAGACACACAGTCTGCCAGAGACCGGCACCAACTCAGACACACAGTCTGTTACAGACCGGCACCAACTCAAACACACAGTCTGTCACAGACCGGCACCAAACCAGACACACAGTCTGTCAGAGACCGGCACCAACTCAAACACACAGTCTGTCAGAGACCGGCACCAACTCAGACACTCAGTCTGTCACAGACCGGCACCAACTCAGACACACAGTCTGTCTGAGACCGGCACCAACTCAGACACCCAGTCTGTCAGAGACCGGCACCAACTCAGACACACAGTCTGTTACAGACCGGCACCAACTCAGACACACAGTCTGTCACAGACCGGCACCAACTCAGACACACAGTCTGTTACAGACCGGCACCAACTCAGACACACAGTCTGCCAGAGACCGGCACCAACTCAGACACACAGTCTGTCAGAGACCGGCACCAACTCAAACACACAGTCTGTCAGAGACCGGCACCAACTCAGACACACAGTCTGTCAGAGACCGGCACCAACTCAGACACACAGTCTGTCAGAGACCGGCACCAACTCAGACACACAGTCTGTCAGAGACAGGCACCAACTCAGACACACAGTCTGTCACAGACCGGCACCAACTCAGACACACAGTCTGTCAGAGACCGGCACCAACTCAGACACACAGTCTACCACAGACCGGCACCAACTCAGACACACAGTCTGTCACAGACCGTCACCAACTCAGACACACAGTCTGTCAGAGACCGGCACCAACTCAGACACTCAGTCTGTCACAGACCGGCACCAACTCAGACACACAGTCTGTCTGAGACCGGCACCAACTCAGACACCCAGTCTGTCAGAGACCGGCACCAACTCAGACACACAGTCTGTCACAGACCGGCACCAACTCAGACACACAGTCTGTTACAGACCGGCACCAACTCAGACACACAGTCTGCCAGAGACCGGCACCAACTCAGACACACAGTCTGTCAGAGACCGGCACCAACTCAAACACACAGTCTGTCAGAGACCGGCACCAACTCAGACACACAGTCTGTCAGAGACCGGCACCAACTCAGACACACAGTCTGTCAGAGACCGGCACCAACTCAGACACACAGTCTGTCAGAGACAGGCACCAACTCAGACACACAGTCTGTCACAGACCGGCACCAACTCAGACACACAGTCTGTCAGAGACCGGCACCAACTCAGACACACAGTCTACCACAGACCGGCACCAACTCAGACACACAGTCTGTCACAGACCGTCACCAACTCAGACACCCACAGTATGTCAGAGACCGGCACCAACTCAGACACACAGTCTGTCAGAGACCGGCACCAACTCAGACACCCAGTCTGTCAGAGACCGGCACCAACTCAGACACACAGTCTGTTACAGACCGGCACCAACTCAGACACACAGTCTGTCAGAGACCGGCACCAACTCAGACACACAGTCTATCAGAGACCGGCACCAACTCAGACACTCAGTCTGTTACAGACCGGCACCAACTCAAACACACAGTCTGTCACAGACCGGCACCAACTCAGACACACAGTCTGTCACAGACCGGCACCAACTCAGACACACAGTCTGTCACAGACCGGCACCAACCCAGACACACAGTCTGTCAGAGACCGGCACCAACTCAGACACACAGTCTGTCAGAGACCGGCACCAACTCAGACACACAGTCTGTCAGAGACCGGCACCAACTCAGACACACAGTCTGTCAGAGACCGGCACCAACTCAGACACTCAGTCTGTTACAGACCGGCACCAACTCAGACACACAGTCTGTCAGAGACCGGCACCAACTCAAACACACAGTCTGTCACAGACCGGCACCAACTCAGACACACAGTCTGTCAGAGACCGGCACCAACTCAAACACATAGTCTGTCACAGACCGGCACCAACTCAGACACACAGTCTGTCACAGACCGGCACCAACTCAGACACACAGTCTGTTACAGACCGGCACCAACTCAGACACACAGTCTGTCACAGACCGGCACCAACTCAGACACACAGTCTGTCAGAGACCGGCACCAACTCAAACACACAGTCTGTCACAGACCGGCACCAACTCAGACACATAGTCTGTCAGAGACCGGCACCAACTCAGACACACAGTCTGTCAGAGACCGGCACCAACTCAGACACACAGTCTGTTAGAGACCGGCACCAACTCAGACACACAGTCTGTTACAGACCGGCACCAACTCAGACACACAGTCTGTCAGAGACCGGCACCAACCCAGACACACAGTCTGTTACAGACCGGCACCAACTCAGACACACAGTCTGTCACAGATCGGCACCAACTCAGACACACAGTCTATCAGAGACCGGCACCAACTCAGACACACAGTCTGTTACAGACCGGCACCAACTCAGACACACAGTCTGTCACAGACCGGCACCAACCCAGACACACAGTCTGTTACAGACCGGCACCAACTCAGACACACAGTCTGTCAGAGACCGGCACCAACTCAGACACACAGTCTGTCAGAGACCGGCACCAACTCAGACACACAGTCTGTTACAGACCGGCACCAACTCAGACACTCAGTCTGTCACAGACCGGCACCAACTCAGACACACACAGTCTGTCAGAGACCGGCACCAACTCAGACACTCAGTCTGTTACAGACCGGCACCAACTCAAACACACAGTCTGTCAGAGACCGGCACCAACTCAGACACACAGTCTGTCAGAGACCGGCACCAACTCAGAAACCCAGTCTGTCAGAGACCGGCACCAACTCAGACACACAGTCTGTTACAGACCGGCACCAACTCAGACACACAGTCTGTCAGAGACCGGCACCAACTCAGACACACAGTCTATCAGAGACCGGCACCAACTCAGACACCCAGTCTGTCACAGACCGGCACCAACTCAGACACACAGTCTGTTACAGACCGGCACCAACTCAGACTCACAGTCTGTCAGAGACCGGCACCAACTCAGACACACAGTCTGTCAGAGACCGGCACCAACTCAAACACACAGTCTGTCAGAGACCGGCACCAACTCAGACACTCAGTCTGTTACAGACCGGCACCAACCCAGACACACAGTCTGTCAGAGACCGGCACCAACTCAGACACACAGTCTGTCAGAGACCGGCACCAACTCAGACACACAGTCTGTCAGAGACCGGCACCAACTCAGACACTCAGTCTGCCAGAGACCGGCACCAACTCAGACAGAGACCCTCACCTGTATGGCCAGACAGTTGGTGCGGTTGTACAGCAGGGCAATGTAGTTTCCCAGAGACCAGGAGCGGCAGCACTTTTGAGTAAACTCGTCAATCTAAGGGAGATTGACAGAGCATTGCACGTCAGAAATGAAGTCAGCGCCACCGGCACAATACATGGCCGTCCCGAACAGAGGTGATTTCTCCTCCCCACATGAATATTTGTGAACAACCGCTACTCATCGGGCTCGTAGTTCAGTGAAGCAGAAACGCAGCTAACATCTGCAGTTCTGTAAAACATTTGAGAGTTCTAACTAGTGGTGCCAGTTTCGGAAAATGTGTGTCCAATGTCCGACGGATGTCCAAGACCATGGTCAGCTGTCCCTCCGAAACTGTCCGAAAATCATTGTTTGTCCGAAAGCAGCAAAAAAAGTGTTTGATATGGAATGTAAAACATCCAGTGTATCGTTCGTTTAATACAAAAGTAACTATGTGATTTTAGCGACAAGCCATCCTTGAGCATTGGATGTCCGAAAATGGCCAACTAAATATGTCCAACTAAAAAAATAGTCCGTCCGAAAACCGAATCGGTCTTCGGACAAATTCGGAATTACGAAAATGATTGTTCCAATTGGCACCACTAGTACCTAACTGATTTATAGCTTTTAAGCCGATCAATGGCAACTTGTGTTGCACAGTACATATTCCCACACAACTTACACGCACTGGATAGGAGGATAAGAAATGTGACACAAAGCCATTTGAATCTGGAGACTTACCTCATTTATACCCCAAGATAAGCTTGAAAAAACAGCATTTGCCTACCTCCTTTCTTTTCTTCCATCTTTATGAACCAATAACTCGGAAGTTTGAACCACTTTAAAGTTTGGATTGCTATTGTGCTGACTGCTGTCCCCTGTCGCATCAGCTCACCTGGCAGTATTCCGGGAACAGGTGGGTGTGGAACTGTCGCTCCTCCACGGCGCACATAGAGCGGATCCTGGCCAGTTGGAACAGGCTGGCTCCAGTGCCGGTGTCGGCCCCAGCCGC
Organism: Chirona hameri; assembly: GCA_036785665.1. NCBI lineage: Eukaryota > Metazoa > Arthropoda > Thecostraca > Balanomorpha > Balanidae > Chirona > Chirona hameri. Next base: position 42,839 of record JAXIVJ010008956.1, read on the forward strand.
CGGGACCGCAGCGAACACAGCGTGTCCGTACTCCTTCACTGCAGCACAGGAGAGCACCGGACGTCACCAGAGGTCACAAGCCGCAACCAGCGGTCACCAGCGGTTACAGGCATCACCAGAAGTCACCATAAGTCACCGGAGGTAAACAGCGGTTGCGGTCCCCAGCGGTCCCCAGCGGTCCCCAGCGGTCACCAGCGGTCCCCAGTGGTCACCAGCGGTCACCAGCGGTCACCAGCGGTCACCAGCGGTCACCAGTGGTTACCAGTGGTCACCAGTGGTCACCAGTGGTCACCAGCGGTCACCAGCGGTCACCAGCGGTCACCAGCGGTCACCAGCGGTCACCAGCGGTCACCAGCGGTCACCAGCGGTCACCAGCGGTCACCAGCGGTCACCAGCGGTCACCAGCGGTCACCAGCGGTCACCAGCGGTCACCAGCGGTCACCAGCGGTCACCAGCGGTCACCAGCGGTCACCAGCGGTCACCAGCGGTCACCAGCGGTCACCAGCGGTCACCAGCGGTCACCAGCGGTCACCAGCGGTCACCAGCGGTCACCAGCGGTCACCAGCGGTCACCAGCGGTCACCAGCGGTCACCAGCGGTCACCAGCGGTCACCAGCGGTCACCAGCGGTCACCAGCGGTCACCAACGGTCACCAACGGTCACCAGCGGTCACCAGCGGTCACCAGCGGTCACCAGCGGTCACCAGCGGTCACCAGCGGTCACCAGCGGTCACCAGCGGTCACCAGCGGTCACCAGCGGTCACCAGCGGTCACCAGCGGTCACCAGCGGTCACCAGCGGTCACCAGCGGTCACCAGCGGTCACCAGCGGTCACCAGCGGTCACCAGCGGTCACCAGCGGTCACCAGCGGTCACCAGCGGTCACCAGCGGTCACCAGCGGTCACCAGCGGTCACCAGCGGTCACCAGCGGTCACCAGCGGTCACCAGCGGTCACCAGCGGTCACCAGCGGTCACCAGCGGTCACCAGCGGTCACCAGCGGTCACCAGCGGTCACCAGCGGTCACCAGCGGTTACCAGCCGTTACCAGAGGTCACCAGAGGCAGAGACGTAACTTTTTGAAAATCATTGGGGTTGCACTTAGTTGTTAAGAGCGCATTTGTAACACATCGCGTCATGGGCGTAATGTTAATTTACCAAATTATTGGGGTTGTAGCTCCAACCCCAATTTACATTAAAGTTCCACCCATGACTAGAGGTCACCACAAGACGTCACTGGGGGTTACCCATCAGCCTTCGCCATCAGTCAGACATCAGTCGTAGGTCACGTGGTCAGTCGCCAGTCGCCAGTCACTCCGACAGGTCACCAGCCGTAGACAGACTGCAGTATCATTGGTGGTCACGCGGTGTGCGGTTGCCTGGAGACGGATGTCACTGTGTCTGAGGCCCACCGTAACTCGTATCCCAACTGCGTCTCAGACCGACCACAGTCCACCTCAGACCCGCCACAGTCCACCTCAGACCCGCCACATTCCACCTCAGACCCGCCACAGTCCATCTCAGACCCGCCACAGTCCATCTCAGACCCGCCACAGTCCACCTCAGACCCGCCACAGTCCACCTCATACCCGCCACAGTCCACCTCAAACCCGTCACAGTCCATCTCAGACCCACCACAGTCCATCTCAGACCGACCACAGTCCACCTCAGACCCGCCACATTCCACCTCAGACCCGCCACAGTCCACCTCAGACCGACCACATTCCATCTCAGACCCGCCACAGTCCATCTCAGACCCGCCACAGTCCATCTCAGACCCGCCACAGTCCATCTCAGACCCGCCACATTCCACCTCAGACCCGCCACAGTCCACCTCAGACCCGCCACAGTCCATCTCAGACCCGCCACAGTCCATCTCAGACCCGCCACAGTCCACCTCAGACCCGCCACAGTCCATCTCAGACCCGCCACATTCCACCTCAGACCCGCCACAGTCCATCTCAGACCCGCCACAGTCCATCTCAGACCCGCCACATTCCACCTCAGACCCGCCACAGTCCACCTCAGACCCGCCACAGTCCATCTCAGACCCGCCACAGTCCACCTCAGACCCGCCACATTCCACCTCAGACCCGCCACAGTCCATCTCAGACCCGCCACAGTCCATCTCAGACCCGCCACAGTCCACCTCAGACCCGCCACAGACCACCTCAGACCCGCCACAGTCCACCTCAGACCCGCCACAGTCCATCTCAGACCCGCCACAGTCCATCTCAGACCCGCCACAGTCCACCTCAGACCCGCCACAGTCCATCTCAGACCCGCCACAGTCCACCTCAGACCCGCCACAGTCCACCTCAGACCCGCCACAGTCCATCTCAGACCCGCCACATTCCACCTCAGACCCGCCACAGTCCATCTCAGACCCGCCACATTCCACCTCAGACCCGCCACAGTCCACCTCAGACCGACCACATTCCATCTCAGACCCGCCACAGTCCACCTCAGACCCGCCACAGTCCATCTCAGACCCGCCACATTCCATATCTCAGATCCGCCACAGTCCACCTCAGACCGACCACATTCCATCTCAGGCCCGCCACAGTCCACCTCAGACCCGCCACAGTCCACCTCAGACCCGCCACAGTCCATCTCAGTCCCGCCACATTCCACCTCAGACCCGCCACAGTCCACCTCAGACCCGCCACAGTCCATCTCAGATCCGCCACATTCCATATCTCAGACCCGCCACAGTCCACCTCAGACCGAACACATTCCATCTCAGGCCCACCACAGTCCACCTCAGACCCGCCACAGTCCACCTCAGACCCGCCACAGTCCATCTCAGACCCGCCACATTCCACCTCAGACCCGCCAGTCCACCTCAGACCCGCCACAGTCCATCTCAGGCCCGCCACATTCCATATCTCAGACCCGCCACATTCCATCTCAGACCCGCCACATTCCATATCTCAGACCCGCCACAGTCCATCTCAGACCCGCCACAGTCCATCTCAGACCCGCCACAGTCCATATCAGACCCACCACAGTCCATCTCAGACCCGCCACATTCCATATATCAGACCCGCCACAGTCCATCTCAGACCCGCCACATTCCATATATCAGACCCGCCACATTTCATCTCAGACCCGCCACAGTCCATCTCAGACCCGCCACAGTCCATATCAGACCCACCACAGTCCATCTCAGACCCGCCACAGTCCATCTCAGACCCGCCACATTCCATCTCAGACCCGCCACAGTCCATATCAGCCCCGCCACAGTCCATCTCAGACCCGCCACATTCCATATCTCAGACCCGCCACATTCCATATCTCAGACCCGCCACAGTCCACCGCAGACCCGCCACAGTCCATCTCAGACCCGCCACAGTCCATATCTCAGACCCGCCACAGCCCATCTCAGACCCGCCACATTCCATATCTGAGACCCGCCACAGTCCACCTCAGACCCGCCACAGTCCATCTGAGACCCGCCACAGTCCATCTCAGACCCGCCACATTCCATCTCAGACCCGCCACATTCCATATATCAGACCCGCCACAGTCCACCGCAGACCCGCCACAGTTCATATCTCAGACCCGCCACAGTCCACCTCAGACCCGCCACAGTCCATATCAGACCCGCCACAGTCCACCTCAGACCCGCCACAGTCCATATCTCAGACCCGCCACAGTCCATCTCAGACCCGCCACAGTCCACCTCAGACCCGTCACAGTCCATATCTCAGACCCGCCACAGTCCATCTCAGACCCGCCACAGTCCATCTCAGACCCGCCACATTCCACCTCAGACCCGCCACAGTCCACCTCAGACCCGCCACAGTCCATCTCAGACCCGCCACATTCCACCTCCGACCCGCCACAGTCCATCTCAGACCCGCCACATTCCACCTCAGACCCGCCACAGTCCACCTCAGACCGACCACATTCCATCTCAGACCCGCCACAGTCCACCTCAGACCCACCACAGTCCATCTCAGACCCGCCACATTCCATATCTCAGACCCGCCACAGTCCACCTCAGACCCGCCACAGTCCACCTCAGACCCGCCACAGTCCACCTCAGACCCGCCACAGTCCATCTCAGTCCCGCCACATTCCACCTCAGACCCGCCACAGTCCACCTCAGACCCGCCACAGTCCATCTCAGATCCGCCACATTCCATATCTCAGACCCGCCACAGTCCACCTCAGACCGACCACATTTATTTATTTATTTATTCAAGTAATCACCAACAGGGTTGCCCCCACTAACAGGTGAAGTCACGGGACATCAGGCAGCACACACACAATATAAAATATGACAAACAAACATTCCAAACATCAGTAAAATACACAATAAATAATTCATAAGAACTTTAAACAAGAAGTAAAAATATATACGGCAAAAGCGTTAAAGGACAATGGCATTTAATAAAGGTACACGCTAAAAGTGTTTGTAAAAACACCACAATACTAACAACTAAAAGGATGAAATGTTTCCATCTCAGGCCCGCCACAGTCCACCTCAGACCCGCCACAGTCCACCTCAGACCCGCCACAGTCCATCTCAGACCCGCCACATTCCACCTCAAACCCGCCAGTCCACCTCAGACCCGCCACAGTCCATCTCAGGCCCGCCACATTCCATATCTCAGACCCGCCACATTCCATCTCAGACCCGCCACATTCCATATCTCAGACCCGCCACAGTCCATCTCAGACCCGCCACAGTCCATATCAGACCCACCACAGTCCATCTCAGACCCGCCACAGTCCATCTCAGACCCGCCACATTCCATATCTCAGACCCGCCACAGTCCATCTCAGACCCGCCACATTCCATATATCAGACCCGCCACATTTCATCTCAGACCCGCCACAGTCCATCTCAGACCCGCCACAGTCCATATCAGACCCACCACAGTCCATCTCAGACCCGCCACAGTCCATCTCAGACCCGCCACATTCCATCTCAGACCCGCCACAGTCCATATCAGCCCCGCCACAGTCCATCTCAGACCCGCCACATTCCATATCTCAGACCCGCCACAGTCCACCGCAGACCCGCCACAGTCCATCTCAGACCCGCCACAGTCCATATCTCAGACCCGCCACAGCCCATCTCAGACCCGCCACATTCCATATCTGAGACCCGCCACAGTCCACCTCAGACCCGCCACAGTCCATCTGAGACCCGCCACAGTCCACCGCAGACCCGCCACAGTCCATCTGAGACCCGCCACAGTCCATCTCAGACCCGCCACATTCCATATCTCAGACCCGCCACAGTCCATCTCAGACCCGCCACAGTCCATATCTCAACTGAGCCTCACGACTCCACTGTCGGCCTGGATCCCTCCAGACGTCCACCGTTTCAGACGGGCACGGGCTTAAGTGGCATTAACTGACGTCGACCCACATATTGAACCTGCGAAGTTAGGTCGTTTTCGCTGGACTTATCAGGACCAAGAGCCATCACATCACCATCGCGTAATAACACAACAAGTTTGGACATAGATCTCCGGACTCGGAGTAACCTGCTTGATATTCAAATACAAGTTTGGTCTTTCCATCTAGCATCAAATTCATACATGGGCAAGTTCACTGATTCCACTTCATAAATTGATTCGCTAACTTTCGCGCCGTGACAAGACCGACGTGTTCAGCGATCCCTCTGCACCACTCTGCCATCAACCAGGGCCGGTCGCGACGCTGAGGCCGGCCGTCAGTTACCATGACAACCGCCCGCGTCACCGCCCGCCCGCTCCCTCCTCCCCACCTGCGGCGGCGGCCGACACTTGCCAGAAGCGGCCGGCCGGGCCTGCGGCCGCCGGTTCCACGAAGGCCTCGGCCCGGGCCGCCGCGCTGTCACCTGCTCTAATGACTTTCCACCACGGACACGGCGCCCGCGCCTGATGCCGACAGCGGCCGGAGAGACGAGGCCGGCGCCGATCAAAAGCCCGCGAGCCGCCCCGCCCCCGCCCACACAGTTGACAGCTACAGGCTTCAGAGCCCGCCGCGTGGCGCGTGGCGCTGATAGAGGCTTCTGCTAACGTGACAGCATGACGTGGGCTTCACGGGGGAGGTACGCGGAATGGAGACGTGTAACATTCGTATGCAGAGACAGGTACATTCTCATAAATAGCAGCATGTAATCCCATGGAAAATCATGGAAAATTAGTCAACAGGTCTATCAGGAAACCATGTGTAACCCGGTTACGCTGCATCCTCCAACAACGCCACGTTACCTCCAGCGAAGCAGTTTCCCATTGGAGCAGCTGACTAGCGGTAAATGGTGTGGTAATCACATCAAAACCCTCCGCTCCACAGCTGCACCCCGGCTGTTGCGTGGAGGGTAAACAAATCGACCAAACCTTGCTACACAGTCACGGCAACCGTTCGATTCATGCCACGAACAAGAGCACACATCAGGAATGGATCTATTGAAAGCTTCCGGGAACGCAGGTCAGAGGGACTTTGATAGATAAATGTCTGATGTGTGAAGCTGGTGTCCTGTCAGAACTCAACAATTTCCGAGATTATGTAGCAGGTTTTCGCGTCGATGTTTTGTCAGCTCTGCTGTTGTCGGTCCGCTGCCGGCGACCGACTGGCTGGCCGTGATTGGTATGGCACTAGCGGAGGCGACCCAGCTGGCGAGGCGAGGCGATGTCCAGCATTCACTCAGCGATATGCGTATAGTATTGAGAGAGGTGATGTATGATTTCGGGATTCTGAGCGTGGCTAAAAAATCGCAGAAATCCCATCGACTTGTAATGGAGAATCGGCAAGTGTTTTCAACAACGCAATTATTTCTTCCGACAAGAAGGTATCCACTAATAATACCCACTCGTAAGCTTTCGAGAAGAAGAAAAAACATACAGTGTTTTTGTTTGTGGTTTGTTGTTTGCGTTAGTTTTTGCGCTAGTTTGCTATGCTTCTTGGGCCGCATTATTAGCTTGTGGGAAAATGGCACGTATCGGAAGCACGGGCGGCACGTGCTGAGTTTTACCAGAATAGCGGATACTATCATCACTTATATCCCTGTGTGTTTATCCTGCCTTTCCAGCGGAAATCTATCGAAACGTTTCTGAGAGTAGACCTGACGCAACCTCGCACCAAACATAAAATCTATCTCATTGCAGCTGGCTCATGGTACCTTTCAATAGAAGGGCTCAATTACAAGCAATACATCATCTCTTTCACAATCACTGAAATTACAGCCTTCAGTTACGCTGTCCTCGTTTACGCTGTTATTCGATGCGCCGTGATCTGGAAGCGAGGTCAACAGTCTTGTGACAGCAACAGTCTGTCTTACCGAGTGGTCCACAGAACCAGGCATCGGCGGGCGGCGGGCGGTGCGGCTGTCTGCCCGTGTGTCTGCCCTCTGACCCCTCCTCTGACCCGTGCTCGGGCGGTTCAGTAGGAGGAAGCTGGCCGGTCAGCCCCAGCTGAGACAGGTCCCGCCACTCTTCCTCTTCAGCGGCGGCCCGGGCAGCCTCGGCGCCGCCCGGCTCCGGCGCCAGCAGCACCTGCAGCGACAGGCAACGGAAATCAAGGTCAGGTCACAAGGTCAGGCCCAACAACCTTCCCAGTAGAGTGGCGATTAGGCAAGTTTGTGCAGCATGTTTCAAGTGTCTCTTCTGAGTGTGCTTCAGGGGTTAAGATGATCCTCTAAAATGGTAGGCAAAACACAACAGCAGCCAAACATACATAATAGCCAACAGGCAATAACACAAAGCATATCTTTAGCGAACTTATGACATAACTGAATACATTTCCGGAATAAGAGTCGAGCGCAACTCTGGTCGACTCAAATACGCAACCAGCGCGTGTCTGGCAAGTACCGAACCCCCCAATTCCCGGTAGCACGTCAGCCCTCACGGTAGTCGGGGCACGGCCGCTGTTGGCTCAGCTCTCCAATGCCTGTACGTAAACCCCCGAGAGTCCCGCGGCTGCCGCACTGCCGTCACCGCCGCCGAACAGACTCCCATCGCGCACCGCCCGTACACGCCCAGCAAACTAACGGTACAACAAGTACCCGCTGAATCGGCATACCGTACCGCCAGTCACCGGGGAGCAAACCCTCACCGCGCCGCCCGTACACGCCCAGCAAACTAACGGTACAACAAGTACCCGCTGAATCGGCATACCGTACCGCCAGTCACCGCAGAGCAAACCCTCACCGCGCCGCCCGTACACGCCCAGCAAACTAACGGTACAACAAGTACCCGCTGAATCGGCATACCGTACCGCCAGTCACCGCAGAGCAAACCCTCACCGCGCCGCCCGTACACGCCCAGCAAACTAACGGTACAACAAGTACCCGCTGAACCGGCTTACCGTACCGCCAGTCACCGCGGAGCAAACCCTCACCGCGCCGCCCGTGAGCGAGGAACCAACCAACCGTACCACCAGTGCCAGGTGCACCAGCTTTCTGTACTGCCAGAACACGCTGGTACAGCTCACTGGTACAGCTTAGGGACCGCCAAACTACGGATCAGAGATGAAAAGTACGCAATACTTCCCGGTGTCGAAAGCCCTTTATCGCATATATTGATATAGCATTGCGAATGAGTTCTTTGCAGAGGAAATTGCATCACCGTAAGCAGATGAAAGCGCACAATAGCCTTTATCGCGAGTGCCGCTGCGTCGTAATGGTACACAGCTGCCGTTACGTCTCGTTCTGCCGTAGCTCTATGCACACCAGGAGACAGCTCTCACCCCTCAACCTGATCCCCTCCGCCAGCTAGACACAGCTACGTGACACCGAATGGCCACAATACACCGACCGCGCCACAACGCTATCCACGCGGCGCACTATGGGCCAGGAGCCCGATCTAGCCCGCCATAATTGGTCGATAACCACAATACACCGACCGCACCACAACGCTATCCACGCGGCGCACTATGGGCCAGGATCCCGATCTAGCCCGCCATAATTGGTCGAAGTGATTTATTCATTTCAATATGGGACATACATGAATATGTTTTCGAGAAGAAAAAAATGTAAAAGAAAGGTGTTCGAGTTTCTAGCGTTGAATTGTTTATCGCACCCTAAAATCCGCCCCTGTAGCTCAGTTGGGAGAGCGCTGGGCTTCTGACCTCACCCGGTAGTGGCAGCCCGGGTTCGAGTCGCTTCGGCGCTCGCTATTTGCCCCTGTCTGGGATGGCCTGTGGCCGGTGGCAGCGGTCGCAATCAAGGTCAGGTGACGTCAGAGGGCGGGGCGGACCGTGTCCAGGTATGTCGGGCACGTAAAACTTTCGCTTCTAAATTCTGCCGGACGCCAGGAATTGCCTGATCGGGTGGTGGGGTCAGGGCCTGCGCAACAAGCTATGCTTAGCGCGGGACCTGACCTCGGAAATCCATCCATTCAAAAACATTCGGACTACAAAAAAAAAATGTATAGAGGGATTAGGAAGTGCAATGAATAAATGTACCAATTTGGCTAGCAGTAACGCTTTCACAATGCTTATTTTACCAATGGGAGTAAGATACCGTCTTTTCCATTGCTCCAGCTCACTTTTATCATAGGCATTTTAAGCTGTATGTTATGATCTGCTACTTTTTCAATGTCACGTTTTATTTGTATTTCTAATATTGTTAACTCTTCTACAAAGTTAATACTATAGGATGTATTAACGCTGTTTTCTGATGATGTCCCATATCGTCATACCTGATGTTTTTCTACATTTACTTTTAATCCAGATTGTTGACCGAATTTGTTTAGTTCCTCAATAGACCCCGAAATAGATCTCTCAGAGCCATCTAAAAATAATATGGTATCATCTGCATATTGGCTTATTCTCAGTTCGTAATGAGGATCTATTTTTATTCCGGTTAATTTGGTTGATTTAATAATTTGTTCAGCTAATATGGAAACTGCCAAGTTAAATAAGTATCCAGATGCTGGGTCTCCTTGTCTTATACCCCTTTACAACCATATTTTCTTGCCCAGGTGACCATTAAGTAAGATTCGTGAATTATTTTCGGTGTTAAGGTATACATGATTATCATATTTTTCAGATTTGGGCCAAAATTCATCTCGTTAATAACTACTCGAAGGTAATTCCATGACATTGACTCGAATGCTGCTTCAAAATATGCAGCCAACACAGTTCCTGGTTTTTTGTTTATGTTAGTCCAATGTCCAATGTTATCCAATGTTATCGTAGACGAGCCTGGTGTTTTCGCCAATGTAGCGGCCAGACGTGTAGGCTGTTTGGGCAGGATTAATTAACTTGGTCATTACTGTTTTCAGTCTATTGGATATCACGGTAGGGATAATTTTATAATCTGCGTTAAGTAACGTAATCGGTCTCCATCCCTTGTAGGTGTGGGGAGACTTTCTTTTTTTGGGAATAAGAGTGATGATGCCATCGCGATGTGTGGGGAGCCCATCGACGCTTTTGAAGGTTTTTGTGCTCTATAT
>JAXIVJ010008957.1:0-53226 GCA_036785665.1 Chirona hameri
ATATATATAGTATATAATATATATATATATATATATATATATATATACATATATATATATATATATATATATATATATATATATATATATATATATATATATATACTATATATATATATATATAATATATATATATATATATATATATATATATATATATATATATATATATTATATATTATATATATATATATATATATATATATATATATATATATATATATATATATATATATATATAAATATATATATATATATATATATATATATATATATATATATATATATATATATATATATATATATATATATATAATATATATATATATATATATATATATATATATATATATATATATATATATATATATATATAATATATATATATATATATATATATATATATATATATAAATGAATAGATATATAGCCACGTGATGAAAAAGACCCTGATGCTCGTGGCACTGGTGGAAGATCTACTTCTACGATTGGGCAAAATGGGCAATTGCCCTCCCCAAACGAAAATCAAATAGTTAGGCAAATGTATGTTTTGCCCCTCCAAAAATAACGACTTGAAAAATCTCTTTACTTCTCCGCTCAACAACTTCTCGCTGACACTCCCCCCCCCCCCCCCCCCCACCCTCCGTGAACAATTTGTATCTGACCCCCCCCCCCCCCGCTCAACAACGCTAGATTCGGCACTACTCCCGTGTGCATTGGCGGATCCAGAGGGAGAGAGGGGGGGGGGGCAAGGCATGCCCCAAATCGCCTGAAGTCTGCGCAAAATTGACACATTTCTTGATAAATAAGGAAATCTAAGCAACTTTTACGAAGGAAAGTTTGTTTTTAATCAGCTATCAATGTCTTAGAAAGCGAAATCCGAGAGTTTTCAGAACTGTGTTAGACTTTTGGGGAGATTTGAGCCCCCAACTAACAACAAAAGAGCACCCGTTCTGGGATCCGCCTATGGCACGAGGCCCCTTGTATTGCGGTGGCTTTGTCTCTCTGGTGGGCCCCCTCTAGACTGGACCCCCAGACTCAGAAAAAGTATCCAGCCCTGCCCTCCGGCCAGTGACGGCGCCCCTCCGACCAGTGGTGGGCCCCTCCGACCAGTGACGGCGCCCCTCCGACCAGTGACGGCGCCCCTCCGACCAGTGGCGGCGCCCCTCCGACCAGTGACGGCGCCCCTCCGACCAGTGACGGCGCCCCTCCGACCAGTGCGGCGCCCCTCCGACCAGTGACGGCGCCCCTCCGACCAGTGGCGGCGCCCCTCCGACCAGTGACGGCGCACCTCCGACCAGTGACGGCGCCCCTCCGACCAGTGGCGGCGCCCCTCCGTCCGTCCGAAGGCCTGTATAATTTTCCCCGGTATAATTTCGCCTATATTGGTGCGCCCTTGTCGATCAGGTGGCGCCCTTCAAGGTAATGACCTGGTCCCTTGTGAATTTATGCGCACGCCACTGCAAGTATGTCGATAATCTTGAAAACAAATGACGAGAATCGCCTCGCCATAAACGCCTTTGTTTATTTGCTACCATATTGCAAAATATTGATGCCAAATGATCTGACGTCACCCCGGGAGTCGTTTCTCCCTCGTGGGTAAACCTTATTAGCCCTCGTCCTACGGGAACATTTTTCACCTTCGCCCTACGGGGGGGGGGCTGTCAGGCCCCCTGTTAACTTCCAAACCAAGCAACTTAGAGCAATGCGGTAAGAACCAGCATGTGGCCTGTCATGAGAGGAATAATCTAACAGTATGCGATTTTTAGGTTTCAAGTTAACGGGTGACCTTCCAGGTCAAGTGAATGACCTCGGATTACCACGTTCAGAACAGTTCACGTTCAAAATTTTCAAATAAAAAGGCATGTTCCTAGACCAGTTTGGCTCAGAAATACAGAAAAGGTAATTATTTGTTCGTATTTTGTAAGCAAAAGTAAACAAAAAGTTAATTAAAAAATGACGTCATGATTTTCTTACACTTAGGGAGCCATCACTTAGTCAAAAATGAAGATATTGCTTTGAAATTTGGTATGGGTATTATCCATACTCAGTTCTATTACATATATTCCGTTTTTTAACATCTTGAAACTTTTGGTTTTTGGGGATTTTGTGTTAATCGGTTTTATTTTTATTTTAGGAATTAAAAACCAAAATTTTGAAACTCCGAGATTGCCATTTTAAAGAAAATTACATTTTGTATCTTTGGTGAATTGCGTTTGCAATTTCCTTTAAAACTCTGTTTTCTATCATTTTTCAAATATGTATCGTTTTTCCACCAATATGACGTCATCAAAACATGATTATCTCCAAACTATCTAACTAATTTCAATTAAATGTTTACAGCGTACGTATATTGTTGTAAACTCAGCTACTGGAAATTTAAGCAAGATGCACTGCATGTGTAAACAGTTAATTCAGAAAAGCCTCAGGGGGGGGGGGGCTGTCAGCCCCCCCTCCGTAGGGCGAGAGTTAGTAAAGGAATCATGTGCGGCACAGCATGAACCAGGCGTCCTCCGAGAGACATGTGGGCTGGAATCGGAACTGTTACATTATGCGATCACTTAAAACGCCCATCATGAGCCGCGTTCTAAGACATCTGAGCGTTGAAAACAGGACACTGGAGACGCTGATTAGTGGCTAGTTCATCTGAACTACACTCAGAGGCTTCTTGCACCAAACAAATATACCCGGGTAAAACACAATTATACCCAGGATGGTATAAAATGCAGACGAGATTAGCAGACGATGTCATTCTCCGAGCCTATGGGACCGATTTGGTCGAATCTTTCACTAATCGATGTGGCATGGCATCGATGGCACACGGTGCCGTGTAGAGTTTCGTCCACTTTGGTCAAGTCTAAGTTGACAAAATTTGACCAAAACTGCTTAGAATTGCTGAACGTCATCATGATCCGCGTGCAAATATAGTGCCCTTATTGTGATTTTGAAATATGATTGAAGTACATTAACACGCGCCCTGGAGGCCTCTCATAATTACACGCCCTGGAGGGGGGGGGCGGATTTCGCCCCCCCCCCCTATGATCTCGAAAACCACGCAATGTAGGCGACAAGCGGGAAACGACGTTAGATAGCTCGAGACAAGCTCTTTCGAAAGTTTTTTTTTTTTTTCAGGTCAATATTGAGGTCACCAGAGGTCATCAAGGGTCAGATTTTCAAGTCTCAAGACTTCGGTTCGAACACTCCCAAATATCTCGGGAACTATGATAGATAGGCAGCAAACGGAAAAAGCAAATGAAAGTCATTGAAAAATGCAATCGACATAGGTGTCCTCAGATTTGAGCTCAGGTCAATAGTTTAGGCTCCAGAGGTCATCGAATGTCAAAAAGGTGATTTTGTTTTCAAAACTGTTTTCCCAAAATAACATTTTACCTAATAAAGATAAAGCAATAATATTTACGCCATCGCGTGTGTCTTGTCAAGGCGATTCGAATCATATTCATGGTGACCGGGTTAGGTCAACTGAGAAATTTGACCTCAGGTCAAGGTCAAGTGGTGACCTAAGTTGGTCATGTTGCATATTGGGTGACGTGTCTCGACGAGGCAAACATATTGGTACCGTTTTCTCTTCTCTATCTTCATTATGTCGATAGTTATTGATACAACCGTGTTGGCGGTCACAAAATTGACCTGACCTTAGGTCACCGATATTAGAAATCCGAAATAAACAAATTGTTGGTATCTATGACATTATGAAGTCCTGCAAGATTGAAACCGATCGGCGTAAAACTGTGGCTGTGGTACTACTGCAAACGTTTTGGAATTGAGGTCATCACGTGACCTGGTCTGGTGACCTGACCTGAGATGACCTGAGGCCAAGAATTTTACATAATGCGGGAAGTTTATTTCTAAACAGGTATACAAAAACCGGCGGCGCTGCGCGCCGCCGTTTTTGCGCTATCCTCCAAAAACCGGAGGGGTGGGCGGATTTCGCCCCCCCCTCCAGGGCGCGTGTTAAATTCCAACGTATTTCTTTTTAAATAATCAAACTTTGACATAAATTGAAATGCATTGTTGAAAACGTACCAGACACTAGACAATATATTGAAAGAGCAGCGGCTCCGCCACGCCTTTGAAATGGGGAGGGGGAGGGGATCAATGTTACTATAACAACAGGTTAGGCAGATCATACGTCACTGATTCTGAAGCTGTATGACTGTATGCAATGTACAGACTGCGGCCTTCACCCGCGCGCGACCTGTGCGGGGTCAGGGTCAGGGACTCGCGTGACGTCACCCGCCCTGGGGCGGTGAGGCAGACGCCAGGGCATGCAGCCACGGTCATAGAATACTACGTAAAGCGAAAATGACGCTTCAACACAGGGCCAATGGGAGGCAGTTTGTCAACTGGCTAGTTTGTATTAAATATTATAAGTAAAGGTAAAGTTTCATACTTTGTCATTAATCCTTATTTCAAACTTCAATTACCAAAAACACATATCATCGACATCTGTTCGAAATTACAGAAAATAAGTTTTGTTAAGGTAGCGATGCTGAGGAATAGGCCATACGGAGCTAAGGTGGCAATGCTGAAGGAATAGGCCTTACGTAGCTAAGGAGCAATGCTGAAGGAATGGGGGCTTTTTGGCGTATAACTTGGCGCACGACAGACCTGAGCGTATAACAGCGTATAACAGAGTCACCGCCATTACTTGCTGTTAGTTTTGTTTACAATTCTGATTCAAGTAAAGGCTTTTGCCGGTATGACGTCACAGCTCATTTTGGTGACACAAGGTTATTGTGACGTCACAGGTAAAAATACCAATATTTTGCAAATTATACCCAATTGGTATTTTTTTTGCAAAAAAGGTATGCCAGAACTATAATAAGGACACTCGTTTCCATCATTCCACCTACCTTTCCCAATGTGAAATATTCCCTTTAAAGGGAATAGTTCACCTTTAACATGGGGTTTTGGACTGAGATAGCAGATTTGTAGAGTAGATCCCAAAATGGGTTGTGGTGAAATGATTACCTCCCTACGTTAAGTAATTTCGACACAGGACTAGTGGGCCCGGTTTCATGTCTGCTGTTCCGGTCCACGATCGGGACATGAACACTCGCCGCCGGAGGCAGGTACACTCTCTGGCACGTAGTCTCTGATCACGACGCCCGGGTGGCGCGGCGCTCAGCCGCCCGGGCGGCGCGGTGGCCCCTTGTCAGAAACTGTAATTGGCGTCAGGCGGAGCCAGAACGCCAGCTGCTGTCGTACGATTTCTCGTGAAATGCAAAGAGAAACTTATTTCTTTCTCCACATATATCCATCAGTCGTTCAAACGAAAGTCATATTTGTAGTTTTGAGGTCAAGATGTTTTGAGGTATGATTGAATTTTAAGACAACTTTCAAGGTGACCTATTCCCTTTAAGGGCCACTATTCCTTCCAAAGGGCTCATTCTGACCTTCAGGGGGCCCACTCTGCCCTCCAGAGGGTCAAATTTGACATTCAGAGGCTCATTCTGGCTGGCCTCTAGGGGCAAACCCTGGCCTTCAGAGGGCCTACTCTCTGGCTTACAGAGGGCCCACTCTGACCTCCAAAGAGCCCACTCTGGTATCTGAGGGTTCAGTCTGGTCTCAGAGGGTCCACTCTGGTCTCAGAGGGCCCACTCTGTCCTCCATAGGGCCCCATCCTGGCATCCATGGGGCCCACTCTGACCTCCATAGGGCCCACCCTGGCCTCCAACGAGCCAACTCAGGCATTCAAATAGCCCACTCTGCTCCTTGCCAACCTCCAGAGGGCCCATTCTGGCCTCCATCCAGAACATGGACAGGAGGGCGGCGGGGGGGGGGGGGGAGAGAGCCCCCCCCCCCCCCCCCCGCCCCCCTCCGCGCCGAAGAAGGCGCGGAAGGACCTTGTAAGCAGAGCAATTTCCGCGCCGAAGGCGCGGAAATAGACATGCTTACGGGGTTTGATATCTGTCATTTGCTGCACTCAGACCAGGAGCCGCCCACAAGCTAGGTGCCGCCCCTGGCCAGGTGCTGCATTCAGGTCATGTGCCGCCCTCAGGTCATGTGCTGCCCTCAGGTCATGTGCCACCCTCAGGCCAGGTGCCGCCCTCAGGCCAGGTCCCGTTCTCAGGCCACGTACCGCGTTCTGGCGGGGCACCGCCCTCAGGTCAGATGCCGCTACCTAGCCATGTGTCGCCCTTTGGCTAAGTGACGGCGCCCCTCCGTCCAGTGGCGGTACTTTCCCGGCCAGTGACGGTACTTTTGCGGGCAGTGACGGCATCTCATGTCATAGACGGCGCATCTCCGGCCAGTGATGGCGCCCCTCCGGCTAATGACGGCGCCCCTCTGGCCAGTGACGGCGCTCCTCTGGCCAGAGACGGCGCCCCTCTGGCTAGTGACGGCGCCCCTCTGACCAGTGACGGCCCCTCTCCGGCCAGTGACGGCGCCCTACCGGCAAATAACGGCGCTCACCGGCAAATGGCGGCGCCCCTCCGGCCAGTGACTGCGCCCCTCCAGCCAATGACAGTGCCACGCTGTTCAGTGATGGCGCCCCTCCGTCTAATGACGGCGCCCATCTGGCCAGTGACGGCACCCCTCCGGCTAATGACGGCGCCCATCTAGCCAGTGACAGCGCCACTTCGGCTAGTGACGGCGCCCATCTGGCCAGTGATGGCACTTCTCCGGCCAGTGACGGCACTCTTGCGGCCAGTGACGACGCCCCATCGCCCAGTTACGGTGCCCCTTCGGCCAATGATGGTGCCCCTCTAGAGCCAATGGCGGCACCCTTCCGGCCAGTGACGACGCCCCTCCGGCCAGTGACCGCCGGAGGTGCGAGGCTCTCTCAGGCCTCGACAATCGCCCTCTCAGACCAGCCTGGGATCCGCTCAGGCATGGCAAAGGTTATATCAGGCCTAGAAATCATATAAGGACCCCTCATACCCGACGAGGGCCCCTCAGGTCGACAGGGGGGCCCGCTCAAGCCGATAGAGTTCTCCTTCAGGCCGATCGAGGTCCTCTGAAGCCGACCGAGGACCGCTCAGGTTGACTGTGGGCCTATCAGGCCGACCAAGATCCCCTTCGGGGCGCTGCAGGATCCCCTCAACCCGACCGTGGGCCCCTCACGCCAACCAAAGGCCTCTCAGATGGAACATAAGGACCCTCAGGCTGAAAAAGGGCTCCCTCAGACCTAGGGCCACTCAGACCGAGTGATGGTCCTGAAGCCGACCCTTTGTGAATTTCTACGCATGCTACTGAGTGTCACTTTGGGAGACAAGAAGAACAATAGTTTCTGTGATGATATTCCTTCAACTGAGGTAGAATGAGTTTATCACTCCGGACGAGGCAGGGGCTGCCCTAAATGACTTTCCCGCTAAAAAGTTGTATGCCGAGACGGGGAAGCTCCTGGACTTACGGTGAACGGCCTATCGGCCAGTCGCTGTGAGCGCGCCGCGGTGAGCGGACGCGAGCGCGGGCTCTCCTCCCCCACCCCGCTTTGCCTTGGAGGAGTGTGTCAGTGAGTGTCTGGCCATTGCTACACATCGTGTCTCGATCAGTACGGGTTCACACTGATCAGAAAAGTCATCGTCGTCATCACCACCAACTTCACCATCGTCTTCTTTGGAACCGAGAGTCAGCCGTTATGCACCACGACATGGCACGTCTACTCACGCTGCTCTCTATTGTCCGGGTGCTAGTGCTGATCTGCAACGCGGCCACCTACTCCGTCGACCCCGTGTGTCACCATCGCCAGCTTCGTCACCAGCATCATGATTCGCGGCTCTTAACCGAAGCGAACACCAGGCGCCCGGTACGACCTGCCGGCCCACTGCGTTCGGCCCGCGAGCCCCGGCCGCCGGAGCTCACGTTCGCGGCGGCTGCAGCCCCCCGGGCCGGCCCGCCGAACCTGAGCCGCACCAGAATTTTTTCAACTGCAACCTGAGCCGCGTCAGCCGCCCCTCGCCTGCCCCGCCCCGGGCGGTGACGTCACCACCCCGCTCGGTGTCACAGTCACCGACGAGACTCCCCTCCCGCAAGCGGCCCGATCCCTCCCGCCAGTGGCGCGGCCCCGCCTACCGGTGACGTCAGCCCGGCCCGGCCGGGTCGGGCCGGCACGCCGAGAGCGCAGCCGCGCAGCGGTGGCCGACGGCCACAGCGCCGGGGGGCGCGCGGACGGAGGGGGAGAGGAGGCGGCAACACTTGCAACGGCATCCGCATCAACACCTGTAACGGCATCCGCATCGGCTCCATCAACGTCCAGTCACTGAAGCCCAAGCTCCTTGACCTTGCGAACGACCTGTATCGTCTGGATTACGATATCATCGCTATCTCCGAGACGTGGCTCCGGCCCAGCACTCCAACCAGACTCCTAGTCATCCCAGGCTACACCCTCCACCGTGCTGACCGCCCCGATAACCGCGGGTACGGTGGAGTTGCTCTGGCCACCAAACACACCATCACTGCATCTCCGCTCAAGCTTACCACCGATAAGAGCCCGGACAGCAAGCTCGAGTCCCTCTAGGCCGTCATCAAGCAGGAACGAGGACGCCAACTCGTGATCAGTAGTGTATACCGCCCACCTCGACACACGGTCACGGCGCTGCAGGCGGACTTTGACGACTTGGAGCGCCAGCTGCAGCAGGTATTAATGAAGTGCCCGACCGCGTCCACGGTGATTTGCGGTGACCTGAACTGTAACCTTTTGAAGGCTGGTCATGACCCTGGCCGTAGGTGCTTAGAAGAGTTTCTTCACGATTACTCGCTATTTCAATCGGTAACATCTTCCACGTACGCCTCAGGCTCTCTACTGCATGTTTGTATCGTTCAGCGCCGTGACATTGTTTTGACTGCCGCACCGCTCGGCACTCACTGTAATTATAGCCCCCATAACTTTATCCGTGTCAGCATGAACATGTCCCGTGTTCGCCGTAAACCGACTGTCACCCGCTCTCGCTGTCTTAACCGCATCGATGGTGGGGCTTTTCTTCGCGACCTACAAACCACTGATTGGGGGGGGAGTTTTTATCTCTACGACAGTTGCCGACAAGTGGTGCTCCTTCACGTCAAATTTTCTACCGATTCTCGACGCTCACGCCCCGCTGGGGGATGTCAGGATTCGCAACCCCACCGCGCCTCCAGTCTCCCACCAGAATCGGTCGCTCATGGCCCAGCGCCGCGCAACCCTGCGCCAGGCAGGCAGAGGGTCCCCTGAGTACCCAGAACTCAATCGAGCCGCTCGGTCCGCCATTCGCCGGGACACACGTTTATCAATAGGCCAGCGCTTACGCGAGCAAGGCGCGCACACCGTCTGGCGGAACATGCGAGCCGTCATAGCCGACAAAAAGGCGGCGCAAAAGGTTCAGCCACAGGTACCCGCCGAAGACCTAAACGCGTATTTTGTGTCTGTGGGTCCCGAGTCGCGGCAGAAATAGCCGCTGGTGGCGCGGCCACGGCCCTTGCCTGCCGCTTTCCGCGAGTCGGAGCCTGCACATTATTCTTATCCCCTATTGACCTAGTCTCACTTACTCGGACCATCGCCACCATGCGTAATTCTCCAGCACGCGGTGCGGACGGAATCTGTATCCGAGTCATCAAAGCCATCCTCCCTGCTATCGGTGATGTCATCCTTCACATCGTCAACTCCTCACTTACCCTGGCCGAATTCCCCGACTCGTGGAAACATTCCATCATTCACCCGATCCACAAGTCCGGCAACCCATCTGACCCATCAAACTTCCGTCCAATCTCAATCATACCTGTCATCTCCAAAGTGGTATAGCGGGAGGTGCAGAAGCAGCTCTACTCCTACCTATCCGACAATCATCTCCTCTCTCCTTCCCAGCACGGTTTCCGACTCCATCACTCCACAGAAACCGCGCTGCTGTCCATCACCGATCGCATGCTTTCCGCCACCCATAGCGGGGAGATATTACTACTTTGCCTCCTCGACCTAAGTAAAGCTGTTGACGTCATCGACCACGACCTACTCCTGAACAAATTGCAGCTGCATGGAGTTGACACCACATGGTTCCATTCTTACCTCCATGGACACACCCAAAGCGTGACATCAGGCGCCGCGACCTCTCAACCATTCGCTAACACTATGGGCGTCTTTCAGGGGTCGGCCCTGGGGCCTTTGTTGTACAGCATCTTTGCTAACGACATGGCGTCGCTTTCTGAAGGCGGCGTGGTGTAGTATGCGGACGGAACCCAGGTGCTTATCACCGGCAAAAAGGGCGACCTACCAGCGCTCATCTTCCCGCTTGGAGCTAACTCTCGTCACACTGGATACTTGGTTTCGCGCGAACGGCCTCAAAGTAAACACGTCAAAAATTCAGCTCATCGCTTTCGGTAGCCGCCAAAATTTGCACAATCTGCCAAATTTTCAGGTCACCTTCCGTGACGCAACCCTCTAACCTGTGAAGGAAGTCAAAAATCTGGGCATCACTTTCGATCAAACACTGTCGTGGGACCCTCATGTGTCCCACGTCAGCCGCAGCTGCATAGGCATCTTGGCCGCCTCTCCCATGCGCGCCACCTCTTTACCTGATGGCATCAAAACCACACTGGTCACAGCGCTGGTCTTCCCGCACGCCAGATACTGCATATCCGTATACGGCAATAGCACCCAGAATAACCTGGACAAAATCCAAAAGATCTTGAACTATGCTGCTCGCACCATTTTCAGACGTCGCAAATTTGATCACGTGTCTGACCTGCGGGAAGGGCTAGGCTGGCTGACTGCCCACCAACTCGCTGACGCGGCCACGCTTAGCATGGCACACACAATCATGGCGAATGGCGAACAAGAACACGCTCGCAGGCGCCTTCCGCACAAACAGCTCTGTCCGCGCCAGATCCACCAGGCAGGACCAGCAGCTGCACGTCCCCCACTCCAGAACTGAGGCCGGAAAGCGGCGGTTCACCTGCAGGGCACCCGCCCTGCACAACGGACTCCCACCTGACATCTCGCAACTGGGGCCGCCAGCTTTCACGCGCGCGGTGAAACGACACCTCGTGTCCGCTACGACGGACGACGGACACCAACAAGACGACTGATCTCAGTGACCTGTGTGTGTCGTGACGTATGTGAATGCTTGTGGTTTTAGGATTTAGGCTGTGCGACTGTGTGTTCTCTTTCCCTGCATGTTTGACTCCCCCCCTCGACTCGGGGCTTAATAGCCACGCCAATTTGTGGATGCCCCGCGAAGTAAATACATACATACATACATATCCTCGTGCTGTCAGGTCAAGCTGAGCGCATATTTGTATTTGGTTCAAACCTTACGTTTGAATGCGTTTCGCGCCGACACCATGGTGTCGGCGCCTTTCGCTAAGCAGAGCTGTTTGCATGGACCATATCCGATCGCGCAATATATGCTGACAGGCGGAATTTAAAGTCGAAGGATTTACTTGTATTCAACTTTCGGCACGGTCCTCCCCGCGCATTGACTTCATCTTACTCAGGCCGCTGCCGCCACCGACGCAGGTCATCCCATTCAAGGGTAATTAGGACGAGTTAGCACGAGTCGCGACGCCAGCCCCATGCATCAACTCGAACATCTCTTCCTGCCAACTCTTCTTGGTGCAAGAAGAAGTCAGGCGGGCGCGATTGTCAAATGCGCTACGGGGAAAGACTTCAACAAGCACCGCAACGACGTGGCTACGATGGAATTTGGACAAGAGGCGCCTCTTCGTCCGTGGAAGATGGAAGTGTTGGCATCTGATGGAAGTGGTAGACAATAATGTCTACTACTTCGATCAGAGATATATTCAGGCAGAGATAGAGTTAGGTAGATTTCGGCAGGTCAGAGAGGAGAGGGGGGGGGTGATTTTGGCATTTTGGCAAGTCAGAGAGGAGAGAGAGAGGGGGGAGGGGTATATTTTGGCAGGCCAGAGAGAGGTTAGTGACCTAGCCGTGAAATAATTAGTCACATCCACGATCGCACTCGAAAATACTTGCTACTGACGAAAATGCGTGCTACTGACGGACGGCATACCTACATGTGAGAGTGCTATACAAATAAATTCATTATCATTTTTTTAAATACATCTATAATTTTGCTTTTTAGAAAAGACAAACTGCAATGAGTAAGCGTAAGAGAATTTAACAAAAAATGCATGAAAATGTATGTTATTAATTCACATTTAACGCCCCTCTAGGCCCATGGGGTGCCCTTTGACGGCGAAATGCCGCCCCCTGGGTCAGCCGCCAACCCCATTCGGAAAAATCCTAGATCCGCCCCTGTGCATGTTTGAAGAAACGGCGCCCCAATTTCCCGGGAAAAAAATGCACCCCTCTTCCCCGGGACAAAAATGCGCCCCTATGCCCTGCCGCCCCCCCCCCCCTTGAAAAAGGAAAAAAATCCTGGATCCGCCCCTGATCCAGAGGGCCCACTCTAATCTCCGGATAGCCTACTGTGACTTCTGGAGAGCCCACCCTGTCCTCCAGAGTGCCCACTCTGGCCTACTTTGGGCCCACAGTGGCCTCCGGAGGTTCCACTCTGGCCTCCAGAGGGCTCACTCTGGCCTCCTGACGTCACACTATGACCTCCAGTGATGTCACTCTACTTAGCCGTTTCATCGTTTTTTTTTCATCCTCGCCCTACGGGAGCTTTTTTCACCTTCGCCCTACGGTGGTACTAAAACGACCTCCCTGCTAATTTCCAAACCAAGCTACATAGAGCAACACGGTACGAACCAACATGTTGCCTGTCATGTTTTGAATCTAAAGGTGTGCAATTTTTAGGTTTCGGGTCAGCGAGTGACCTTTCAAGTCAAGTGAATGACCTCGATCGACCACGTCCAGAACAGCGATTTTGCTCTGCCCGAAAACCTCAAAATGAGAAATTGTAAATGTAAATAAAAAGGCATGTTCCTAGACCAGTTTTGTCTCAGAAATACAGAAAAGGTAATTATTTATTCGTATCTGGTCAAAAAAGTCCAAAAAAGTTATTTAAATATATGACGTCATGAATTTCTTACACTTAGGGAGCCATCACTCAGTCAAAAATAGCGATATTTCTTTGAAGTTTGGTTTAAGTATTGTCCATACTCATCTCTCCCACATATATTCCGTTTTTTAACATCTTTGAAAGTTTTGATTTTGTGGTGATTTTTCCCAAAAAAATCAGTTTTTGTTCATTTTGGGGTCAAAAACCCAAAATTGTGAAAATCCGAGATTGACATTTTGAAGAAAAAGGCATTTTATATCTTTGCTTATTTGTGTTTGCAATTTGCTTCACAACTCTGTTTTTTACGATTTGTCAAACATTTATCGTTTTTCCACCAACATGACGTCATCAAAACATCATTATTTCCCAAATAAGACATAAAGACATAAAAGAAAAGTGCAACAAAGAGCCTCTTGGGCCCATCCGAGGTTGCACCCCCCCCCCCCCCCCATCCCCCCCCCCTCCACCAGTCTCGCCCCTTCAAATCACCTTACTCTACCTGCATAAAAGAAGGCTAATCCCACGAGTATTTATGAACTAATCCCTTCTCTGTAAAGTATTTATCTAATCTAATTTTGAAGGAAGCAAGTGTCACTGCATCAGCGACATCCCCTGGTAGCATATTCCAATGTCCTACAACCCTTCTACTGAAAAATGACTGTCGTAGCCTAGTCCTACTTTGTTTCATAATGAGTTTATGCTGATGACCTCTACCTCGATTTTCCCTATTGAACTCAAACATACCCTTTAAATATCCAGAATGCTGACTATTTACAAATTTGAAGACTTCAATTAGATCTCCTCTTAGCCTTCTATATCTAAGTGAAAACATACCCAATTTCCTTAATCTATCTTCATAAGGTAAACTACCAAGACAATTAATCATTTTTGTTGCCCTTTTTTGAACTCTTTCTAACAACCAGCAATCTTTCTCATATGTTGGAGACCAGGCTTGTACACAATACTCCAAATGTGGTCTAACGTATGCACAATACAGTTTTGTTATTACCTTTTCACTCTTGTAGGAAACATTTCTGTTAATGGCCCCTAGCATTCTAAGTGCCTTTTTCCTAGCTTCTACAACCTGGTCTGACGCTGATAGTCTATTGTTTACCACGACACCTAAATCTCTTTCCTTTTCAATCTGCTCCATTTTCTGCCCACCCATTTCATACCTATGTTTACTGCTAACCCGTCCAGCGTGCATAATCTTACATTTACTCAAATTGAATTTCATCTGCCATGCTTCAGACCACTCAACTAGCTTGTCCAGATCTGATTGAAAAACATCCTGATCATGTTTTCCTCTAATAATCCTGACAACTTTTAGATCGTCTGCAAATTTCAAGACTTTGCTGTCTATACTGTTCTCAATTGCATTCACAAATATTATAAAAAGCAATGGGCCCAGGACTGAGCCCTGTGGAACCCCACTGAGAACCTCCTTCCATTGTGATTGGCACCCATTCAATATAACCCTTTGCTGGCGTCCTGAAAGCCACGTTTCTATCCAATCCAGAATCTTGCCCCTGATCCCATGAATTTTAAGTTGCAACCCCAGTCTTGTATGGGGGACTTTGTCAAATGCTTTACTGAAATCAAGAAAAGCTACATCTAGCTGTTTACCCTGATCAACGCTATCTGTTGCAACATCCAAAAACTCCAGAAGATTAGTTAAACAAGAACGGCCCTTCCTAAAGCCATGCTGTGTATCTTTGATGAGTTCATTTTGCTCCAAGAATTCAACAATCTTATCTTTGATGATTGATTCAAGCACCTTGCAGACTAATGAGGTCAGACTAACTGGTCTATAGTTTTCCTCTTTACTTCTATCTCCCTTTTTATGAATAGGAACAACATTTGCTCTTTTCCAATCAAGTGGAATTTTACTATCTGCAAGTGATTTAGAAAATATTATGGCTAATGGAACCGACAACTCCCTTTCAGATTCTCTTAAAAGTCTAGCATGGATTTCATCAGGTCCTTCTGCCTTGTTAGGCCTTACTTTCTTTAGATATTCTAGAACAAGTTCACTACTTATGCCACCTAGCTCTCCTATAGTCTCCTCTGTCTCTAGCTCAGGCTGAAGTGCTGCAATACTACTCTGGTCCTCGATAGTAAAGACAGATTGAAACTGATCATTAAGCACTTCAACCATTTCACTGTCCTTGCTAACTAACACATCATCTACCTTAAATGGACCTATATTTTTGGAAACTGTACTTAACTTATAAAAACTGAAGAACTTCTTACTATCTGCATTACAATGTCTAGCTAAATCAAGTTCCTTTGCCCTTTTAGCTGCTCTGACCTTTTTCTTAACTGAATTTCTTGCATTCTGGTAGGCCTTCTGATTTATATCTAGTGAAGATCCCTTCAAAATGCCAAATGCACTTCTTTTAGCTTGTATAGCACTCCTTACTTCTGGGGTAAGCCAAACTGGATTGCCCTTGGTTCTGTTACGTTTGTGCCTGAGGGGTATATGCCGATTTTGAATTTGGCTTAATCTAGCTTTGAAAACATTCCAGGCCTCACATGCATCTAAACCTGCCAACTCAACGTTCCATTTTACCTGTGCGAGGTCATTTCTAATACCATCAAAATAGCTCAACCAATTTCAATGAAAAGTTTACGGCATACGTATACTTATTGTATACTTAACTACGGAAAATTTAAGCAAGATGCGCCTCATTTCTAAAAAGTTATGCAAGAAAAACCTCAGGGGGGTCGTTTTAGGACCCCCGTAGGGCGAGGGTTAACCCTATTTGTAACAGGGGGCAGATTCCGCCCCCCCCCCTCATGTTTTTCGCAGATATCTCCAGAATAGCTGGGAGCAGGCCCATGAAATTTTGGGACTTTTCCCAAAATAGATTTTCACATATGGAATCAAAACTTTGAGTTCTTAACTTTAACAGAAGCGGTTCCAGGGCACGGTTTTGGGAGGGTTCGGCGTCGACATTTGGCGATAATACGGAAATGCGATCTTCACGGTTTCTTCCTAACTGCCTCAAGTATGAAGGAGTTACATCGGTTTACGGTGATTGCAACAAGTGCAAATTGGTTGATGTTAATGAAATATGCAAAATTGCATGGCAGAGGCGGTTTCAGGGGCTTGGAAGGGGGGGGGGGGGGGGGTTCCAGGAAATATTTCAATGCTTGGCGGGAATCCAATAGAGCGAGTTAAGAGGCATTTATAGCTATCAAGATGTAAAAGGTAGCTTCTCCTTCCATTATTTGCATAATGTATTACATATAGAGTTGCAGGGGCGTGTTCAGGCATATGAAAAGGGGGTGACTGGCATGGTGATGACGATATGCCAGCGATTACGACGCAATAGACGGATAGCTTATATAATGTTATATGCACATATGAGGCCAGGGGAGGGAATAAAGTCATTTTTTGAAGAGGCGCGCTCAGGAGTGGAAGAAAGGGGGTCATATTATTGCAAAGAAACTAAGATGCATGGGGCTACAATGAACCATGACATAATGAACGCAATGAACCATGAACCATGACATAACATACTGCAGTTTTCGGATGAAACACAAATCAAAGGGTACTCTACGAACGATTATAAGATAATAGGCGAGTCCAGGTAGGGTAAAAGGGGGGTAAGCAATGTTAATTGAAGTTGTAAGTGAAATAGTCACTGTTGACTAGTTAGTATCATAATAGCGGATAATATACCTATCAAAAGGTCTTGCGCCTCTCCAGTTTTGATCTTAGATACGCCTATGACAAAGTACAACATGCAAAAAGGAACTGTCTACGATCAGTAACTTATTTATAGTGCTGAGTAGCAACTTGCCTGCGGTTAATATTGTTTTCCTATTTGACCTCCCTTTTTCCCTAACCTGGTGCCGCCTATGGCAAAAATATGATTTATAACTGTTTTATCTAATGTCCCAATAACATACCATTTCATTTATCAAAAAAAAAAACGTAACAAAAATAGTTTTATTACGCATTTACCTCACCCCCATATTGAGTGACCTGCACACGCCTATGATTTTTGCCTTTTCAAAAGTCACCACGATATATCATTCTCCAATTCAATTTCTATCGATTCCCATTAGTTGTGTTAAAATCGGTTGATCAACAAGACAGCTGTGTTGGATCACAAATACCACTACAATTTGTATTTTTGGCCCCCATGTTGCCCCCTATCAAAAATTTGGATTTTTGTATGTTTTAGAATTTAGATCGTGTTGAGCGGAACCAAACGCTGTTTCATTTTTGAAAATCGGACGGGTAGATCTCGAGATCTCCGGGGGGGGGGGCGGAATCCCCCCCCCCCTGTTACAAATAGGGGGTAGCCAGGAGCCTGTTACAAACAGGGTTAAGCGATTCATTTCCGACTCAAAAACAATTTGTTTAGGTGAAGATAAACACATTTAGTCGGTTAACTCCTTGATCCATCATTGATTTATCATTTTACTCTGTAAAGATCCGACCAGTACAGTATCATTTGAAATGAAATCGAGGCACCGAAACCTAAAGTGGTAACGTCTATCTATCGTTTATATCGTCTTATAACGTATATCACAGTTAATCACACATCTCACAAACTACGCTTCCACGTGAATAATGGTTATGCTAGAAAGGTAAAAGTTTTCTTGGTGGGTCAAATCCAAAAAAGTCACACAATTTTACAACTCATCGAATTTCGCTTCTTCATATGTCAATAGATGATTTAAACAAAACTTCCTTAGTAAAAGTGGCGTAGATTTTCGCTTAAAATAGGAAATGCGTCATTGTGTGGTCGAATTCAGACGTTTGGGGGGCTTGGCACTTCCGGCCCCCTTGGATACGCCAGTGGCCAGACAAAATGGGGGGGGCGAGAGCACCTTTGGGGGCCGGACTCAACATTCGGAATGGGGGGGGGGGGGGGGCACTCCAAAAGCATATACATCGACACCTATGAGTACAACTGAACACTGATTTATATTTTTGTCAGGGAATTGGGTGGATAATCCCCCTGACTCAAGAATGGGGGGGGGGGGGGGGAACGTCCCCTCCCTCGGTGGTGGAGCTCCTGTGAAAGAGAAATATCCGTGTATGCACTCAAAGCCACGCGCTGATTGGTTGACACGGGACGCGGCGCACTCTGTTGCATTCTGAGGCCGCATTTGTAAATAAACAATCCTTGTCGCCGGTCCTCCGTGATCTCATCATGGTTTGGGGCTATCGCTGCCAAACTTGGTGGTTTCCTGTTTTTATTGTTGATTGCTCAAATCTAAATTCCTGTATTTGTTTATATTTATTTGTCAGCGAGTGATTTCAATGTCATATCAAGAGCTAACACGCGCCCTGGATGAGGGGGGATGGGGGGGGGGGGCGAAATCCGCCCATCCCTCCGGTTTTTCGAGGATAGCGCAAAAACGGCAGCGCACAGCGCCACCGTTTTTTGCACACCTGTTTAAAATGAACTTCCCACATTATTGAAAAAATTTGGCCTCGGGTCATCTCAGGTCAGGTCACCAGACCAGGTCACGCGATGACCTCAACTCCAAAACGTTTGTAGTAGTACCACAGCCACAGTTTTACGCCGATCGGTTTGAAGCTTGCAGGACTTCATAAGGTATACATACATTTGGATAACAACAATTGTTTTATCTCGGATTTATAATATCGGTGACCTAAGGTCAGGTCAATTTCGTGACCGCCAACACTGTTTTGTCAATAACTATCGACATAATGAAGATAGAGAAGAGCAAATGGTACCAATGTGTTTGTCTCATCGAGACACGTCTCTCATTATGCAACATGACCAACTTGGGTCACCACTTGACCTTGACCTGAGGTCCAATTTTTTCGTTGACCTAACCCGGTCACCATGAATATAATTCAAAGCGCCTTAACAAGACAAACGCAATGGTGTAAACACTATTGCTTTATCTTTAGTAGGTAAAAAGTTATTTGCGAAAAACAGTTTTGCAAACAAATCACCTTTTTGACATTTGATGACCTCTGGACCCGAACCTATTGACCTGAGCTCAAATATGAGAACACTTATATTTTCATTCGATTTCGAATTCATTTTACAAGCAATTTACTATTGCTTTTTTCCGTTTGCTGCTAACTATCATAGTTCCAGAGATATTTAGGGGTGTTCGAAGCGAAGTCTTGAAAACTTGCAAATCTGACCCTTGATGACCTCTGGTGACATCAATATTGACCTGACAAAAAATGAACGAAATACTTCCAAAAGAGCTTGTCTCGAGCTATCTAACGTCGTTTTCCGCTTGTCGCTGCATTGCGTTATTTTTTAGATCATACGGGGGGGCGACATCCGCCCCCCCTCCAGGGCGTGTAATTATCAGAGGCCCTCCAGGGCGCGTGTTAATCGCTGGTGACCGCACCCGTGGAAACGTTCACCAGTCAACACTGTACCACACGTATATACCTACCTTTCGACTTGCTGTTGGCAGTCCTAAACTCGAGCTATAAGGCTGAACTGCGAAAACAAAATTACTAATCGGACAGCGGGGCAGCGTCGGCCAGCAAGCTGTGGAATTCTGCTCGTGCTTTGGAGTTGTGTGTGTGTGTGTGTGTGTGTGTGTGTGTGTGTGTGTGTGTGTGTGTGTGTGTGTGTGTGTGTGTGTGTGTGTGTGTGTGTGTGTGTGTGTGTGTGTGTGTGTGTGTGTGTGCCATGCACCTATGTGTGCTCTGCATGCACCTATGTGTACTACCGGGAGCTGAATCGACGCGTGCAGGCCGCCATACGTGGTGACACCCGCGACGCCATTCAGCAGCACATCTGCATGGACGGGCGTCTGTGTGGAGGGGAGTGCAGTCTGTGTTAGCAAGAAAGCGAGGAAGACGGCTATCACTGCTGAACATGTGGATATCGATGCCCTAAATCAGTATTTTGTTGGGATCGGAGCGAACACGTCGCGAACAGTAGACAGATCTGGACCTGAGCTGCCTGTCCGTTTCCCTCGAGTATCAACGAGTTCGTTCGTGCTTGCGCCTATCACACCGGAATGTTTGGTATTGGTCGTTGGCAGGATGAATAGTTCTTCAGCTTGTGGCGCAGTGTGTTCGTTTTATTAAAATGTGTCTTTACTCGCTTTGCCACGTTCTAACCCACATCGTCAACTCTAGTCTGACCTCACACACCGTTCTTGACTCATGGAAGCTCACTCTTGTCCATCCCATTCCGAAAGCTGTGAAGTCCGATGAGTTTAGTAGTTACAGGCCAATCTTGATTCTCACTACCATAGCAAAAATAACTGAGCGCGTTGTGTCCGAACAGCTGTATTCTTATTTCTCTACCCACCACCTGTTCTCCCCTAACCAGCACGGCTTCAGAACCTGACACTCCACTGACACTGCCCAGCTCACCCTCACTGACCATGTTTTTCGATCTATGGACCAGCGTGAGATTACTTTTCTCTGCCTATTGGACTGCTCTCGCTGTTTCGACTGTAGCCCACACGACTCACTGCTGCGTAAGCTAGATCTCTATGGAGTAGACACGCGCTGGTTTCAATGCTACCTGACCAATCATGATCAGCGCGTGCAGATTGAGGCCACCGGAACATCTCGCGGCCGCACACTCTCCCGACCCCTTCTCAACCCCATTGGCACCTATCAAGGTTCTTTCTTCCTTTGGGCCATTACTGCACAACATATACGCTAACGACCTACCTCTCTATTCTGATGAGTCCACTGGCATCATCATCTACGCCGATGACGTCCAACTGTACGTTTCTGGACCACCAAAATACCTGAATACGATTATCCAATCCGTGGAAAACAGTCTGTCTGTCCTTTACAACTGGTATGGAAACAATGCCCTAAAAATTAACGCGGCAAACACGCAGCTCATCGCGCTCGGTACCCGCGAAATGACTCGGCGCCTTCCCAGAATCACCATTACCTTTTCCGGCTCAACCATCACCTGCTAAAACACTGTCAAAAGTATAGGTGTCTGGTTCGATAGTGACATGACTTTCACCACACATACAGACGACGTGGTACGGCGGTGTACTGGCACTTTGTGCGGACTGAGCCACAGCAGGCAGTCTCCCCCAGTCAGTGATGGTTACGTTGGTGCAAGGTCTGGTGTTCTTGGCGATTCGGTACTGTCTGTTCGTATATGGCGCTAGCAATGCGACGCAACGCAAACGGCTTCAGAAGCTAGTGAGGTTCGCTGCGCGAGTGGTCTCGGGCAGGAGGAAATACGATCATGTGAGCGATGTGATTGATGACCTCGGCTGGCGTCATGTAGACAGCATGTATAAGTATCGCTACCTAGTGTTACTGAAGAAAAAAATGCTGGCTACGTCTGAGCCACAAAACTTTGCCAAAAGTTTAATAACTAGGTAAAGTGTCCACGGGAGAGACACCCGTCAGAGTGGAATGCTTGTGACGCCCTCTATACGGACTGAGTCTGGGAGGCGTTGCTATTTGTACGGGGCTGTCGCTGAGTACAACGAGCTGCCGTCTGATCTGCGTTGTTTGAATTTCGCTAGTTTTAAACGCGAGCTCAAAGAGTACCTGATGGAGCGTGAGCGTGAGACCTAGTTTTATGAATCACTGCACTCGTTTATGAGAAATTGTGCTGCGATGTGTTCTGTGTGCTCTGTGATGTGTACCTACATGAAGTATGAGTGTTGTGTCACCCAAGCCCAATTATTTTAGCGTGTTTTGACTCGAATCATATAATAGCCGTTGCGTGCAGCGGATATGCCTCACGAAGTGAAATAAATAAATGAATAAATGAACATCACAATGGTCATTTGATTTAATTTGCGGGCCACGCCAGCAGTCTGACAGAGGGCAGCAGTTCCCCAAAAACATCGTATTTGAACGAAATGTTAATCATTTTTGTGTGACATGCATTGCATATTCTTTGAAGATGTCTACGTTTGTATTACTTATGATATGGAAAATATGTTTTGCCGACCCCAGCCAGCCATAAAGCCCAGCCCTTGCTGACCCCAGCCCTTGTGTCATAAAGCCAGCCATTTCCGGTCATCACTCAGTAACGTACGGTCCGCACCGCATTCACCGGTTCCGCTCATGCCCGCCATCCGGTTTTAATTTTAAGCAATAATTAAGTGTTATAATATAAGCTCATAGGCGCTATATTACTGTTTGCAGTGTTCGAAATGTGTAGTTCAATGTTTAAGGTATTGTAATCGAACACACATAACTTTTTGTCATAAAAACCATACAAACGATAATTCTACCTACACCGTGAGGATATTTTACCCAACATTTTGCTGGGTATTTTTTCCGTTGGAATTTACCGCAGTGCGGCATCTTTGGCGCACATTAATCTTTTCGCCGGATATTTGTTTTGCCCTTCAGTTTATTCACTTTAACATGTTCACACTCATCGACATTCACACTGTATCAGAACATCAGTCAGATCAACATTCAACACATTCATGTTTCACATGCACACGCACATCAATACAACTGCACCGCTGCTGGGGGATATACACACATACAAATATTTAGAACTCCTGGTACTTGCCGAAGTATTGCAATATGTTTAAGAATATTATAGGTGGTACATGAAGTACTTTATGTGTGGTAACAATATGCAGTACGTACAGTATACTTACGCTAGCACAATAACGGTACTTAATCAAATGTGATATGTTTTCAGTACCGTACGAGTACTAAAACTACCACAGGCTGCCGAAGATTATGGTGCTTGAAGTAGCATCCAGACATTTTGATTTAGTATTCAGTTGCATTTAGCACTCTGACGTCACTTGTCGAAGAATTACCTCAATAGCTAATACTGTGCGCGAATCGTTAATCCTTGCTGTAGTACATGTCCATCACATTTGTAGAACCTAAATTAACTTTTCAGCATGTTTTGGCGCGAAAGGAAGTATGGAAGGCGTACTTGCGGTTTGAATCTGCAACGTTTTCATGTTTCTGCTTGATTTGTGGGCGCCAGAACGCCAGAACTTCGGATGCAGCCGGACGTGCATGTGCAGGGGAGAAGTGAAATTGCACTGTGTTCAACCCGTTTGAGGGTGAGTAAATGTGTTTTTGCGTGATTTTGTGCCGATTGTATCCATTTGCACTAATAATTATTGTTATGTGAGCGGTTTTCCACACTTCATGAACTTGAACTCTTCGTGCTTGATTGAACAGTGAATCTCTCCTGTCCGGTGTTGCTAGCAAGGGCAGATTTAGCAGTGGGTTTTGAGAGGGCCAGATTATCCAAATGAAGTTAATTCTTTCCATACAATGTTGTAGACATGATGTTAAAAACTTCTGCCAAAACCAAAACATCTTGGAAGGGCGAAATCAGATTTCAGAGCCTTTCTCGTTAAGGGGCCATGGCCCTCTGAAGTCTGATCTGCCGACTGCCCCCAGTTTCAAGAGGTAGGGAAACTGTCCTGATGCCAAACATGTTGTATCACCAAACTTTTGTGCTACTGACAATGTTGAACATGATGCCCAATTCACATTAGGAAGTTGACATACATCAAATTGTGTCCACATATGTATTTTGATTGTGCCAGATGCGCCATTCTGCAGTGATGGTGAACCATTGGCCGACATCTTACCTTACCTTGTGTCAGATGCGTCATTCTGCCATGATAGAGTGAACCATAGAGCTGTTCACTCTGACGTCACTGGGGAAAAGTGGTTCCAACAGCTGACTGCGCTAATGTTAAAGCCCATAGGGAAGATTTTCTTACCTATATTGTGGGAGAATGGCGTTCAATTATGTGATGAAACCTGTTTTATGGGTAATTTTGATTTTTCCTCATTTTTATCACTCAAAACATGCATTCAGTAAAAACAAGCAACGTCACAATTGACGTATAAATATTAAGAGGCGGTTATGGTGCAGGTGTTACATTCACAAAAACGTAAGCAATGTGAGCTTTTGGTTTTGGTGGCGCCGATTTCAGTTCATATTATGGTGTTAGGTGACGAGTAACCTCAATATTTGTACATTATTATGCACTTTAGGTTGTCTTTCGTGACATTTGTTTCCATAATAATTTTTCTTCTTCTAGGTTTACCAAATTTGATTGAACAAGGGGAAAGTCATTCGTACGTCATTGGAGGCATGTGATTGTGAACTGATAAACTACTCAAATACCTAATTCCAAGGTGGCTTGTCATTGAAAAAATTAGTTTGTTAGGTGGGAAAAATGAGGGAAAATCCACCTTACCCATTAAACAACTTGTCATCACATAATCAAATGCCATTCTCCCACAATCTAGATAAGAAAATCTTCCCTATGGCCTTTAACATTAGCACAGTCAGCTGTTGGAACCACTTCCAATCAGTGACGTCATGGGTGAACAGCTCTATTGGCCAGTGTCTTGTTGGCATTGCAGTATATGTTTCTGAAGATGTTTGTAATGTTGAACAGGTAGAGGTCAACACTACTGTTACAGAAGCAGTGGGTATTGCCATTAAGCTAGAGAATGCTAAAAAAACTACTTGTGGGAATATACGGAAGTCCATCAGTAAATGGTCCAGAATCTACAAGAGAGATATGTATGATAATGAAGGATGTTGCTGAAACCAATCATTATCTACTACTGCTTGGGGATTTCAACTTACCCTGAGTTGGACTGGTCCAGCAGTATGTCCAGGGCGGGAGCGAGTCACCATTCAAACGCGTTCTTACTTGCAACACAAGAGAGCCTATTGATCCAACATGTTGAAGAGACGACTCGCTTTCGTCATGGGAACACTCCAAGTGTGATGGACTCTCAAATGAAGCTGGTTTGGTGGAGGATCTTAAAGGGAATACTTCACCTTTGTATTGGTTTTGCCATTATTTTTGGCTGTTATTTAAATGTAGAAAATACTAAGGTCATTTTCCACACAACTTTTTAAGCAATTTAATTTCCCATTTGCAAAATGGGGTCTAGACTAGTGCCCACTGGCGGATCCAGCCGTCGTTTTTTTTGTTGGGGGAGGAACTTTTTGTAGCAAAAAGGTACCCACATTTTATTCTCCGGATTTGGGCCGGTCACCTTATTTTGGTATTCGAGCTTAAGAAATTCACTTCAAATTCACACCAAAAAAAATCAGTTTTTTATTTAATTTTTGGGGTTCAAAAACCCAAAATTTCGGAAATCTGAGACAGCCATTTTGAAGAAAATGTAATTTACTTACTTGTGACGTTTTGTATTTGCAATTTGCTCCAAAACTTTATTTTCTAAGATTTTCCAAACATTTATCGTTTTTCCACCAAAAATGGCATGACTTGACGTCATTAAAACGTCATTATCTCCCAAAACACTACATCAATTTCATTGAGAGTTAGTGAAAAGACTTCGACTTGATGCAGGATATGGTACTGATAGTCTCACGTTGATATCTATCATAGTTTTCAGGTTATTGAGACAATTCGGGAGGGGCAGATACTTCTGACAGGTTTGAGCTAGACATATCTATCTCAACCTAGGTACCTACCTATAGTTTGTTTTATTTTGATTGCACAATTGCCATTCAGTTGTGGGCACTAGGTCCAAAAAATCAAGTTATTGACGCGTCAATTTTGTATGGGAAGTGGGCGGAGCTTGTCATAGGTATTAGGCACTGTACTTAAAGGAAATAGTTCACCTTCAACATTAGTTTTAAACTGAGATAGCTGTTTTGTAGCCCGTGTTGGGAAACCCCTATCTACAAGTTTTCTTGACTGAAAAGACCAGCCGAATATATTTGATTTTTTGGCGAAGGAATGCGGTGCTGGCGAAAGAATGTGGTGCTGGATCTAGCCCGGGCAGAGGCTATACCATCAGCCAATCAGCTTGCAGCTGGTGCTAGCAAGCGAACCGCCGGCCGCCGGTTGGCATATCTCTAATGCGAGCCTATCCTTACGCTACTACTTTCGAATCTGATTGGCTGAGCCATTTTTTTACATTCGCGTAACGTCAGGACTCTGACTCAGAGAGTATGCATATAGTTTTGATAAACAATAATAATTTACGGCCTTCTGTCCTGAATCGGCGCGATATATAAGGCTATTTTTGACAATATAAAAAGAAATTGTATTAAAAAGTATAATCAAATCGTGTTTGGGCAAATTTTCAAAGGTAAACTATTTCCTTTAAGGATAACAAAAATTGACACAGTTATTGACAACATTTCACTAAAAACACCTAGTACCCATGGAAAATGGTCAGTCTACAAAAATAATCACACTATCTGATGCACAACTGTTTACTCCATCCACCTCGGTCACAACTCAAACTGTTTACGTAAGTTTTTTTTTTGGGTTTGTTTCGGGAAAGATTGAGACGCCATCACGTGGCGACAAATTACATCAAATATGTTTCTGTCATTTTCTTAGGATAACCTTTTTAAATTTTCAAGTTTATATTTTGTAAGTGAATAAAACGAATTTGGTAATGTAATTACATGAAATTATTATGGAAAAGTATTTTTGTTTACAAAATTATTCACCCATGCTGTTACTGCATCAATATTTTGATACATTTATTTTAATTTGATTCAAAACAAATATTCAGGTGAGCCAAGGGATACAAAAATTGATGCACTTATAAAGCAATATTGCATCAATTTCCAAGAGAATTATTGAACATCTAGGTGGCTGAAACTGTATTATGAGCCACAATGCACTGATTCATGTGCCATTCATCCCATCACTGTTTTCTAGTGCTTCATAATCGCCGTTTTTAAATCGGTCATTTTCCCAATACCATTTCTATTGGGCTGGATCAAAATATTGACGCGTCAAAAAAAATATTATTTGGGCCTAGTGCCAGCAACTGCATTGGGACCTTCATGAAAATCACACGTGAACTTTGTACACACCGCTGTCACGCGTCCCGAAAAGTTATTTCCACAAAAGTAAGGCGTCATTTTTGACAACCATTTGCGCCGAAATAGTGTAGATTGGATTCCAAATTGATACCATATGAAGTGTTCTTCCTACATGTAAAAAAACGTTTGTTCGAGCTTCAATTCCGACTGGCGGCTTGCTGGCTGCTATTTTCTCATCCAGTTGAGCTTTTTAAGCCCAGATTTGATGGTAAGAGCCATGTTTTCCAAAATTTCCAGTTTGTCACTGGATAGCTGAATTTTGACTGCTGCAAAGTTAATTTTTACAATAAATTGTTAACTTTTTTTGGGGGGGAGCAAAAGACATGTTGGCCCCCCTTCCAGGCTTTGGGGGGGTGGGCATGACCTGGTTGCCCCCCTTGGATCCGACAGTGCTAGTGCCACCGCTGATTGGCTGACAAGACACTTTCGGCCAATCCCACGTTGTCAGCCAATCAGCGGCGGTCTATAGCTCAATAATGACGTCATCATCCCAAATTTAAAACCTTTCATGAAAAATAGCTGAAAAATGACTTCACTACTAGAAACCCAAGTGAAGTAATTGCAGAAGACTAACATCTCTACAACCTATGGGGATAGTAATCTTTAGGAGTAGAGATGCCGTCTTGTGTAAATATAGTTTGCTTGAGTTTGTGGTCGCAGTGAATTCATTTTGAAGCTTTTTTGGCTGGGAAACTTCATGGTTATACATGTTTTAGTCTCCGTCTTTAATTAAATAATATTTAGCATTAGAATATCTTTGGATATAAAATAATAATCAGTTTCCATAAAATTAGCATCTTTATAGCCTGAGAGTCTAAACATGTGTATTGTGGATGGATGGGAAAGAACACAGCTCCTATTCATTGTAACATCAGTAGGATATATGGCAGCTCTATGTTGACACTAGCCATGTTTTTGTCTATCCATATACAATACACATGTTTGTAGCCCTCGGGCATAGGTGCTAATTTTATTGAAACTAAAATGCTCTATCCAAATATATTTGTATTGCCAAATATTATTTGATTACATATTAAGACTAAAATAAGTAAGACCATGAAGTTTCCCAGCAAAAAAAAAACTCCTGCTACTGCACACTCAAGCAAACTTTTTACACCAGACTGGCATCTCTACTTCCAAGGGTTCCTGTCCCCATTGGTAGTAGAATACCAGTCTTGTGTTCATTTGGGTTTATGGTAGTGAAGACATTTTAAACTGTTTTTCTTCAGAAAGTTCAATATTCATATTTATTTCATTCTGTCTATATTTGAATAATATTTAGCATTGAAATATCTTTCGTCAGAGCATAATATATGCTTCCATAAACTTAGCACCTCTATAGCCTGGGGCCATAAACATGTGTATTGTGGATAGATGTACAAGAACACAGCTACTAATAGCATGAAAAGTGTTGGTAGCGTTGAAAAGTAGTCCTTTACATATTCATATGTTGTTCTTCATGATTTGATATGGTATTTTTGAAGGTGGATTTTCAGGATGGGAAAAACCGAGGAGGCACGGACAGTGCAGCAAGACGTGGGCTGGGGTGTCCGCCGCTCCCTTGCAGACTAGACACCGACCCGCTGGGCAGTCGGTGCCGCTGCATTATTGACACTGTTCAGTGGGTCGGCGTCCAATGCGGTGAAGGTATTGCTCCGGGCGCCACCAGCGTCCCGCTCGAAGCTGGTGCGCGTCCACAGCATCCTCTCTGGTGGCGGCACTGATTGTCACTGGTGCCAGCCTACCAGCTCCTGGTAGTCTGCGCGACGACACGGGTGAGGGTGCTTACGTCGACCGGCGCTGACAGCTGAGGGAGCTCGGCAACCTCCTTGGCCAGGGCGTCCGCTCTCGTCCTCTGGCAGGCTGCAGTGCGCCGGTGCCCACTGGAGGTGCAGCCGGAGGACTCCAGCCGACGGAGCTGGGCCCACAACCGGACGTCCAGCGTCGACGTCTGAGCCGCCGCGTCTCCAGACAGCAGCAGCGCCGCCTTGAGATCCAGACCGGTGACCACCGGCAGGTACTCGCAGCGCGGCAGCTCTGGGGCCGTGGGCACAAATTGACCTTAGCATTCGGCGCGACCAAAACCCCCAATTATCAAACAACAGCTCAGGAGCCGCCTCTAGCGCCGCGAGCAGCGATGTGAGCTCCACGCGCGTGCTTGAGCACAGACGGCCCGTCGAGACCCGGATCTCCCGCGTCTCTCCAGTCGGGGGATGACGAGTGCGCCACCGTTGCCGTTAGAGACGCCCGTTTCGGCCGACCCGTCCATCTAAATCCATACAGCGTCCGCCGGGAGCTCCCGTAGGTGCGTCTCGGCTACCGCTCGTTGGGCCGTCTCCGGGGCGTTCCGCCGGGCTTGGCGGCCCAGGTCCAGGTGGAAGTGGACAGTGGAGGAGTCGATCCATGGTAGAGGGTATGGTGGAGACGGGCCTCAACGGCCACGTCCCTCAGCCAGGGCCGCGCCTCCCACCTCCCTCGATCTGGTGGTTTCACACATCGCCGCCGGGCCGACCCTTGCCCACTATAGCCCGATGACCTTACCCTGCCACCGAGTGGCGGCCGGGCCCGCGCCATAAGGGCTTGGGAGGACAGGTCCGTATCGTAAATCACATACTGTAGCTATACCAGCACCGCCGCAATCGCATTGACACATTTTCATATATCGCATAACGCATCGGTGCATATAGGTGCAAGGACAATAGGGCCGAAAGGGAGTCGGTGCACACTACGATGTATGATGTCATCGTGTTCAGGTTTGAAATCTGAATTGTAATAGTCAATCTATTCAACCATGCTGATAAAATCATTGTGATGATCAAAAGCTTCCTATACCTCGTAAGAATGGTTTGAAGGGAATCGTTATCCATGCGACCATTTATAATTGAGTTGAGTGTTTATTATCTCCTTTTAGTGTCCTGAAGATATACTTTTGGTAACAGTTTACTTCTTTCCCTTTCAGAAGTCACACCACTGCAGGTTCGTCGCCTGCTTGGGGCGGAGGACCTCATACCAGAAGAGCCGCCAGCCAGAGCCAGTCCTCACCCGCAACTCGTGGGCTGCAGCCCACACGTCCTCATCATAGAGGGACAGCAGGTGGCCACATTCAACCGCGAGGAAGAGGTCGTCGTGGCCCTGACTCTGTGCCACATGATTTTCCATGTGAAGTACCCTAAACAGCACCGTGCGTACCTGATATATATTGAAAGGTACGTCCTGCACATCGATGACGGCACGAAAGTGCCGCGGAAGGTCCTCACCTTTATACAAAGCCTGCGGGAGTGAGCTGAACGGGTGCAGTGATGCTTTTCAAGTACGGCTGTTTGAACCGTCGAACCGTTCCGTTGAACCGTTCAACCAGTGGAAGCCACTTTTTTGTATCGGTGAAAGTTGCTCACCGTTTAATACAAAGCGGGAGTGAGCTGAACGGGTGCAGTGATGCTTTCAAGTACCTACGGCTGTTTGAACCGTCGAACCGTTCCGTTGAACCGTTCAACCACTTGAAGCCACATTTGTTTTCGGTGAAAGATGCTCACCATTTAATACAAAGCCTGCGGGAGTGAGCTGAACGGGTGCAGTGATGTGCTTTCAGGAACGGCTGTTTGAACCGTTGTGCTTTCAGGAACGGCTGTTTGAACCGTTGTGCTTTCAGGAACGGCTGTTTGAACCGTTGAACATTTGGAAGACACGTCTTGTTTTGTTTTTTACCGTTGCTGGCATGTACTGTACCGTGTTATAGGCACTGTGGGACTGATGCCGGTTTGTTGTGCGTATCCTCTGTATATTCACATTGTGCTGGCGTTTTCAGGGTGTTCATTAATAAACAGACATCTTCGATAATTGAAGTATGACAAACTCAAATGAGTACCTAGGAGTTGACTACGAGTTTAATTCGCCACATTTCAGGGAAATATGAACACTTTACTACAGTGTGCAATTTCGCAACATCTCTATTACAGCTAACTCGGACCTCAAGTGTCGCAACTTTCAATGTCATTGCCTACCGTGAATGTTTGGCATGTTTTTACGCGTTACGTGTTTCTGAATATTTTTTCCCACTTTTCAGTGCCATCCTCATATATAGTTCCCGTTCCATACTGCGAAAAGTACTTTTGTTGAATTGTTTCAGGTACTACTTGAAGTACTCAGCGATGCTAGTACTCCAGGGGTTCTCATTTTTGGCACGCGCACCTATAGGGTACTGCAATTGCTAGTACCCATAGGCTTCTAAGTGGGCTTAGATACTGGGCGAAGTATAGGTAGTGGTGACCATTAAGGTACTTGACCAAGTACTGAGGTTAGGACCACGGGTGTGAACGAAGTACCCTAAAATCGGAATAAGTACGTTATGAATGGTATGTGTAGTACTCATGGGGTTCTCATTTTTGGCACGAGCTCTAGAACCCTGTGGGTTCTAAATATTTCTATGTGTGTAGGACATTTATTAAACGCACTTCACCAGAACTAACATCACAGGTGGCCCCCGCCCCGCCCGCGCCGCCTCGCACTTAACCGCGGCCTTACTCCACGAAGCGGCGCCCGCCTCGCCACCGGCCGGGCGAGCGAGGCGTCGACCTGCTGGGTCGGCGCCCCGCACCCCCGGCCGGCCGACCGGCCCCGCAAAATATGCTGGGGGTCGGTCTCGGGTTAGCCCGGGTGGCGGATGGGCGGGGCCTTACAAAGCCGCGTAGGTAATTTTCTCACTTGTTAATTCTTATTCACCTATCACGCCTAATGCCTCCGACCTCGCTGCCTACTTTATGTTAGAGTTTCATCAGAATGAGAGATTGCCACGTTCATCACTTATTTTTGCCATTTGGTCCTCCATTTGGTACGATATTGATCCACGGTTTTTTATTTTCGATTATCGATTCTGCCTGAGCAAACTTCTGTATTATTTCTTTAAGCTTTGCAGTCTCGGTACTTGGGACTCAGAAGCTAGCTTACAACTGACTACGTGCTGCTTAGTCAGTAGCAATATAACATTTACAATGGGGGGGGGGGGGGGGGGGGTGCTCCAGGGCAACCCAGTAACTACTGACTGGTACTCACTGACAGGGCTGGGAAACCCTAGCTGTGTGTCACCGTTGGGATTCTGAAGCCCCAAGTTTGTTACCAGTTGTTTTCCTACAATTTTGTCAACTTTTCCAAAACAAAACGTTTGATGCTGTGCAACTGTGTGCTCTATGATGTGAACCTACATGATGTGAACCTACATGAAGTGATGATATGATATGATGTGAACCTACATGAAGTGATACATGATATGATGTGAACCTACATGAAGTATGAGTGTTGTGTCACCCAAGCCCAATTATTTTAGCGTGTTTTGACTCGAATCATATAATAGCCGTTGCATGCAGCGGATATGCCTCACGAAATGAAATAAATAAATGAATAAATGAACATCACAATGGTCA
The DNA here is from genome assembly GCA_036785665.1 of Chirona hameri. Lineage (NCBI taxonomy): Eukaryota > Metazoa > Arthropoda > Thecostraca > Balanomorpha > Balanidae > Chirona > Chirona hameri. Next base: position 32,128 of record JAXIVJ010008957.1, read on the forward strand.
TTTGCTTTAATTTGAGGGCCACGCCAGCAGTCTGACAGAGGGCAGCAGTTCCCCAAAAACATCGTATTTGAACGAAATGTTAATCATTTGTGGTGACATGCATTGCATAGTATTTGACATAGGTTTTGACATAGGTTTTGACATAGGTTTTGACATAGGTTTTGTTTGTTGATTGGGGTTTTAGGGTGCGACGACTACCGGAGTCAATTTGTGGTAATAAGGTATTACAATGTTGCCTTGGTACACTATGTTGCTACTTTTGCAATGCTGCCATCTGCATGCAAATATGTTCCTTAGTCAAAGGTTGTCAACAATAACACAGGCGTTGAAAGCACAAAATGAATATAGAACAAACAAAAAATCAGATGGCCCTCAAAATCACTCTGCACCCCCCCCCCCTTCCCCCAGATTAGCAGGATTAAAATTATCCTGTTGGAGTGGGAGGAGGGGTAACAAACAGGGGAGATGCTCCTGTACTTACATACCACCAAGTTCAAGTTCAGCACATACATGGGCAACTTTAGACGAAAAAATCATACAAATGAGACATCTTTAGAACCTCAACATACCACATCAGACACTAAACTAGCAGATATTCTGTCTTTGACCAATATAGCATAACTTGTCCGCACATTTGGTAGGACCTTGCCTGATGGGTGAGTTCAAGTTTTGGCAAAACCGATGCTGAGTGCATCATATGGCCTTCTTAGGCTGCATTTTCAACTCTCTATTGTTAGTTTTAGGCTGAATTTCCCACTTGCACCATGGCTTCAAAGCAATCCTAGGACCCTGCCTGGAGGGGAGGGAAGGGGGGGGGGGGACTGCGGCAGATTGATCCAGTCAGGCCCTTCTGGATTAATCTGCCCCCCCCCATTATTCAATCACCTTTTGATTCATGAATAACACATTTAAGAATTGGTTCTTCCCGATTCAAAGAATCGAAACAATATTTTAACTGATTCACGTTTGATTCAACATTTACATATATGTTGAATATATGTCAAATCAATAAAAGTGGAAACTTATACAGCCATAGGTATATATGAATTATGATCATTAAAACATTGTTACAGCAATGATATTTCAGTAGAAATGAGTGTAGCCACTGGGACTGTATTGTATTTGCACAATTTACCATGTTCACTTGAATTGTTTAAGAATCGTTCAATTTAGTTCCATGCAGGTTTCGAATCAATTACGATTCATGAATGCAAATATATAGTGGTGAAATCATTTCCTTCAATTCAAGCAATTTGTATTGAACGATGTCAATTGATTCATTGCAGAGTCAAATCAATAACCAGTCTGGTCCCTCCCCCATGATTAGCAGGATTGTACAATTAGTCATATGTGAATGGGAAAATGGTGGGGAAAAACTGTCTCCCCCCACCACACCACACCACACCACACCACACCACACACTACAAATTGCTGGTTATGTTTGACTAAGGTACATACCTGTTGGAATGCCATGTTATGCACAGTATGGCATCATGGTATGTCAGTGTCATATGATAACACCAGAAACGCAGCAGCATTGTGCACCACAGCACAATTGCAAAATGTATTCTTATGAAGCTGTTATTATTATTAATAGGTTACCTATGTTAGATTAAGTTTAGTTTAACAGCTTTGTCAGAAGAAATACACACATTTTGCTATGGTACACTATGCCTAAATTTATTCTGACAAATGTGTTATTATTAATAGGTGAGGTTAGGTTAAGTTAAGTTTGGCAGCTTTGTCAGGAGAAATATGGGAATTTTGCTGTGGTGCACAATGTCGCTACTTTTCTGATGTTACCATATGCTGTCATACTGCGCATAGCACGGTACACTAAATTAGTCAAAGATTACCAAATTGCATAACAAAGTGACGCTTCTGTACCTACTCATAGGCGTAGGAACAGTGGGCAGAGGGGCAGCCGCCCCCCCAACATTTTGGATTTTAACATTACGCTTATGGGCGGCGCATGTTAAGAGTCAACTTCAGAATGCCTCCGACCCCCCCCCCCCCCCCCCCCCCCCAACTTGAACATAGTTCCTGGCTCCTGCGCCCCTGTACCTACCAACCAAGTTTAAGTGAAGTTAAGCACATACACAGGCAAATCAGTGGGGTTTACAGGCGCCACAACTACCAAGGTTATTTGGCACCCATGCCACATCCTCTGAAGAACACCTGATATGTCAAAGCAAGATCCTGATGTCAACACTTGCACATATTTAGTATTTACTGGAAAGCCAGAAGATATGTAAGCTTAGTAGGCAGCCTACCGATTTGGTAAGGACACGAGCCATTCAACCTTGAACTCGGCTGACCAACGGATGACGTCACTGGCGGTAGCCGGCTCCTTCGTCGGCGCCGCGCTCACGCAGCAAACGTAGTCAGCCGCCAGTTACAGCTCGCTGTTTCGTACGGCCAGGGATTCACGAAGACGAGCGTGGTGAATTCCTAGTGTCCATTAATTCCTAGCACATGCTTAATTGACATCGTATTGACAAATGTGAATTCCTAGTGCCCATTAATTCCTAGCACATGCTTAATTGACATCACATTGACATGATTATGCCCCACTGAATTGCCGGATATGCTGTGAAACGCGCCGTGACATGCCGTGACTCTGCCTACAGTGATGTCACATCAAGCTTCGGGCTCAAACGAGGTGGCTATAGCGGTGTCACCCCCTGCGAGCCGCAGTCCGCATACAAATCTTGCGCAACACAAATCACTATCGCCCCGCTGGACGGCCTCTGTTCCGTACTTGCATATCTCATCGGAGCCAAACGCTACCACACTACCATTCTGTCTCCGTTGTAATTGAAGAGCGTGTGGCGTTCACGTGTCGTTTCCCAGCCGCCAGGCTGCGCACAGTGCTCATTATCGCTGTTATTGCGCATGTTTTGTTCCGTGAACAAACGAACTCGTTGTATCGCTTGCTTATGTTTTTTACCTGGAGGATTATTTTAGAACTGCAGGATTATTTTGGAGCTGCAGGATTAACCGAAAGTTGGTTTCCGCATTGGAATAACAACATTATTTAGAGTTGTGATTTCCATTGGGAAACTTAATGATATCTAGGTGCGAGAATCATGACATAGGTGATAATTTGCAAAGGTGTGGTACCTACTTGTCTAAGATTTGTCACCGATTACTCCACCGATGGCTATAGATTTGTCTCCGATTAGAATGGCAGAACGGTAACTTTTCCCAGCCCTGCTCTCTGATTTGATCTAACAGATTATACTTTTCTTTAACAAGACTTAATATTTTATCCCATAATGGTTTGACATCTTCGTAATCAAAGAATAAATGCTTTAAATCATCTACTTGAATGCACTTGCGACACAACGGGCTTCCTATAACACTTCTGGTGAACAAATAACGGCGCGTAGGAATGCACATACCTATTTATTATTCTGTAATGCAAAGATTGCAATCGTGTTGAAACCGTACACTTGTACGGTATTTCATAAATTGTTTGCCAGCTGTGCGGATGGACGCCGTGTTGAGCCCACCTGCCATTTGCGGCCGGTGTTAGAAGACCCGACAGCATCTTATATATGTGACGGTTTCGCACAAGCTCGATTGGCAGAAACTTATCGTCTGGCCTGACAGCGATGTCCGTACGGTCACGGTTGCTTAATTTACAGTTAGGGCTATGTCGCACTATATCCTTCCACGCAGCTGGAAGAGCAGTTATTATACCTTGGAATTCCAAAAAGTGAGTTCTTAAAAATGGATATTTATTTTTGATTTCGTTGCTATTCATAATATTTCCGTGTTGATCAATAAGGTCGTCAATAAATTTAATCCCCTTACGGTACATTTATCTAATAAATAGTGGCTTCTTGTCTATCCTTATTTCATCATTGTGCCACAGGCTTTGTAATCCAACTGCAAATGCATTATCGGCATGAGTAGGACACACTTTCTGAAAACTGGCTATTGTTTCCTTGGAGAATACAGGTATTCTTAACCCCTCCAAGACTATACTGCATTTCTTAATCCTTATCAAATCTGTCAGATCAAATTCCCCTAGTCTCAATTGCAATACCATTCTCCAAGTCGCCTCGGTATCTTTAACCATACGTCTGATCCAGTTCAATGGCAGTGCCAAATAGAAACGTTCCACGTCAACAGCATTTAACCCACCATGCTTTATGCTTGACAAAGTGTTCCTCTATCAGCTAAGTTTGGGTGGCCTGCCTCTCCAGATAAACTTCATTATATGACTTTTGATCTCTTTCAAGTCTACCTTTGCAATCGAGAGGCATGGCGCTACGAACACTAGCTGCGCAGCTAGTAACGCTTTAGCAACTACAATTCTTCCTTTTATAGTGAGGTTACGCTGTGTCTATGAGTTAACCCGCGCACTGCAGGGGGGGGGGGGGGGTGATTTCCGCCCCCCTCCCCTCAGGTTTTTCGCAGATAGCGAAAAACAGCGGAATGCAGCGCCGCCGAGTTTTCACACAACTGTTAGGACAACAATTACGCACACTTTACAACAAAACAAAAATGAACCTCGGGTCATCTCAGGCCAGGTCACCAGACCAGGTCAAGTGACCCCACATCCAAATACGTTTACAGTGGTGGCAAAGCCAGAGTTTCTCACCGATCAGTTTGCAACTTGCAGGGTGTCATGAGGGTATAAGTACTTACAATTCGTTTATCTCGGAATTTTGATATCGGTTACTTAAGGTTATGTCAATTTCGTGACCCCATAATAAGTCAATGGGGAAATATGTAAATGCTTCCTATTTCAAGGATATGCATGGTATTAGTCCAATTACTTCTGGATCATGTTATTATAGGATATTCTTGATGATCCAAGTGTAAGTTTTGTTCAGTGACCCCTATGAGGTCATTTGAGGTCATCCGAGGTTACCATCACTTTTTTGTCAATAACTCACGATATAATGAAGATAGAGAAGTAAAACCGACAGCATTGTGTTTGTCTCGTCGAGACATGTCTCCCTATATGCAACATGACCTACTTGGGTCTTGACCTCAGGTCAAGGTCACGTGACCTGAAGTCAAATTTTGAAGTTGATCTAACACGGTCACCATGTATATCATTCACAGCGTCTTGACGAGGCAAACACAATGGCGCAAAAGTTTTCCGTTATCGTTTATAGGTAAAAAGTTATTAGCGAAAAACAGTTTTGCAAACAAACTGCATTTTTTTTTTTACCTCTGAGCCTCAAATATTGACCTGAGATCAAATTTGAGGACATTTTGTTGATTTCAAATTGCAATGCTTCGCGATCGCTTTTTCCGGTTTGTTTCTAGCTAGCATAGTTTCTGAGATATATGGAAATTTCTGGAGCGAAGTCCTAAAACAGGAAAAACTGGAAAATTTGACCTTTGATGACCTCTGGTGACCTCAATTTTGACTTGATCTAAACAAATAGAGAAAAACTTTCGAAAGAACTTGTATCAAGCTATCAAAAGCCGTTTTCCGCTTGTCGCTACGTTGCGTAGTTTTCGAGATCTCACGGGGGCAGAAATCCACCCCCCCTTGCAGTTCGTGTTCGGCGCAAACCCCCTGCAGTGCCGAACCCCCTGGGTGGGTTCGGAGGCGATATTTGGCGATAATACGGAAATGCGATCTTCACGGTTTCTTCGTAACTGCCTCAAGTATGAAGGAGTTACATCGGTTCACGGTGAGTGCAACAAGTGCAAATTAGTTGATGTTAATGAAATATCATTAAAATTTCATGGCAGAGGCGGTTTCAGGGGCTTGAAAAGGGGGGGTTTCCAGGAAATATTCAATGCCTGGCGGGAAGCAAATAGAGCAATGTAAGGGGTATTTATAGTTATCAAGATGTAAAAGATAGCTTCTGCTTCCATTATTTGCATAATTTATTACATATAGAGTTTCAGGGGCGTGTTCAGGCACATGAAAAGGGGGGTGACTGGCTTGGTGATGACGATATGCCAGCGATAACGGCGCAATAGACGGTTAGCTTATAACTATATATGCACATATGAGGCCAGGAAAGGGAATAAAGTCATTTTTTTGCAGAGGCGCGCTCAGGAATGGAACAAAGGGGGTCATATTATTGCAAGGAAACTAAGAGGCATGGGCGTACAATGACATAACATACTGTAGTTTTCGGATGAAACACGCACCACAGGCTACTCTACGAACGATTATAAGATAATAGGCGAGTCCAGGTAGGGTAAAAGGGGGGTAAGCAATGTTAATTGAAGTTGTAAGTGAAATAGTCACTGTTGACTAGTTAGTATCATAATAGCGGATAATATACTTATCAAAAGGTATTGAGCCGCCCCAGTTTGGATCCTGGATACGCCTATTATGAAGTACAACATGCAAAAAGGAACTATCTACGATCAGTAACATATTTATAGTGCTGGGTAGCAACTTATCTGCGGTTAATATTTTCCCCCAATTTTACCCCCCTTTTTCACTAACCTGGTACCGCCTATGGCAAAAAATATGATTTTTAACTGTTTTGCCTAATGTCACAATCACATACCATTTCATTTCTTTAAAAAAAACATCAAAAAATGGTTTTATTACGCATTTACTTCACCCCCATATTGAGTGACCTGCACACGCCTATGATTTTTGAATTTTCAAACGCCACTCTCATATATCAATTTACAATTCAATCTCTATCGACTCGTATTAATTGTGTTAAAATCGGTCGATAAACATGAAAGCTATGTTGGATCAAAAATACCACAAACATTTGTGGTTTTTGCCCCCCTGTTGCCCCCCTATCAAAAATTTATATGTTTTATTATTTAGAAATGTAGATCGTGTTGAGGGGAACCAAACGCCGTTTCATTTTTGAAAATCGGACGGGTAGATCTCGAGATCTCCGGGGGGGGGGCGAAATCCGCCCCCCCCCCCTGTTACAAATAGGGGTAGCCAGGAGCCTGTTACAAATAGGGTTAATGGTTGTCTTCACTTTTTGGACTAAAGGTGAAATATTGTCGTCGTTACAGCAATCTGTTGCGCTAAACCAAACCCTAATATCCTAACTTTTATCACTGCTTTAATGCCGCACACTAAATATCTTCTGATGGATTGCGCCCAACCACATAATACTACATTTCTGCAGGTTTATATCTAGCCCAGATGCTAACTTAATCGTTTAACATTTCCATCGCACTCTGAACAGACAACGTATCATTTAGAAACAAAGTTGTGTCATCTGCGTATTGCGACATCTTAACTTCTTGACCGTTTATATTTATCCCTTTTATATTCGTCGCCGCCCTAACCTTAATTGCTAGCATTTCAACTGCCAAATTAAACAGCAATCCGCTGAGAGGTGAGCCTTGGAAAGTTCCCCTGGAGCATGGAAGCTAACTCGATGTCAAACCGTTGTTCTTAATAGTCAAAACTGTATTGCTGTGTAGTAGACGAATCCATGATACAAAATTTGGTCCAAAATTGAACGATTCTAAGGTGTACATGAGGAAATCGTGTTCTAGAGAATCAAATGCATTCCTAAAATCTATCGCTAACAATACACCTTCGATATTATCGATCCTACAGTATTGTCCGATATCAATCGAATATTCTCTCCTATATATCTTCCTTTCACAAATCCAGTTTGACTTCTGTTAATTAATTGATAGATTACTTTTCCCAACCTAATGGCAATAACTTTAGCTACTATTTTGTAGACCACGTCCAGGAGGCAGATGGGTCTTCTATTTTTTTTAGCAGCATCTGATTACCTTTCTTGGGAATGAGTGTGAGCACACCTCTTCTATGCGAAATACAAATATGACCTTGTTCCCTAGCGCAATTAAATTAGTCAACAATGATATCGCCCATGTCTTCCCAAAAGTAGTCAAAGAAGTCCGCTGTAAAGCCGGAGATTTCTGCAATCTTGTTCCGTGCCATTTTGCTAATCGCCTCTTTCCATTCCTGTTTTGTTATTGTACCCTCACAACTGAATTTGTCCTCCTCTGAAAGTCGTGGCGCGTTTTTATCAAGAGCAAAACTATCTCCATCCAACTAATCCATCTTGCAGATGATGAAACAAATCGAGACCATGTTGTTTCGCTTCGTTTGGAATGATAAAAACGATAGGATAAAGCGCTCAAAACTAGTACAGAGCTATGACAAGGAGGGATTGAGGATGGTAGATATTCCTTGACGGCATGAAGCTAGCATGGCTTAAACGTCTACTAATGTCAAAAGCAGATTGGACTAATGTGATGTTTGTGCAAATACCGAGCGTTGAATGCCTGTTAACATATGGGAAAGAAAAGCTGCTTAGCATTCGAGAAAAAAAAATAACCCGTTCTCTGTTGATGTAGTAAATGCACTGATAAGATTTAACACAAACTATAATCCAACTTATGAGGAGATACTGTCAGAGTCAATTTGGTTTTCTAATCATACAAAGTTTTCCAGAACCATCATAAAACAATGGGATCAAAAGGGACTTCGATTCATTAGCGATTTATTCAGCACCTCTACTGGCCGCTTACGCTCACATAAGGAGTGTAAGCGGCCGGTAGAGGTGGGCACATAAGGAGGAGCTTAAAGAAATTGTCAAAATTGTTATGACATTTCTATGTTATGATTCATTAATCCGCAGTCTTCCTGCTGGTCTGCGATATAATACCGAGAAGACACAGACAGAGACGTTGCGTCCAAATATACCTTTCAAGATAAATATGGTGATGAACAAAGACAAGTTTGCAAAATATACGTACACTGTATTCACTACATCATTACAATCCAAAAATGCGACAGTAAACCAGAGATTGAAAGAGAAATGGGAGAATGACATTGGGGGAATGACATCATTGGATCTTCAACAAAACTCTTAAATGCCACAAAATCCTCATATATAGAGGAAATATGAGGATTTTGTGGCATTTAAGAGTTTTGTTAAAGATCGCCACACCACGCGGGCCACACTTCAAGCGGGCCACACCAAGCGGGCCACACTATTACTATTTGAGTAAAGTGCGTGTGTATGTATGTATGTATGTATGTATGTATGTATGTATGAGACCATTTTGCAGTTTTGTTCTTTGCTCAGCTGTGCAGCCTAAACTATTGCGAGAAGAAGGATGCAATTTTCACACGATCCAGGTGACATTTCAACGACGTGCTGTGTCAAGAAACGGGCTCGGTAGGGTTCATAATGAGCGCGTGGCGCGAGCTGCAAAAGCGACCTTTTCTCCATTGGCTTAACACGTGGAAAACCCGGGGTGAAATGTGTGAAAAATGCAAAAAATTGCGAAACACGCTGCAATCCCAGGACTATATATCGGAGACTATGCGTCGAATCGGCATGCGACGAACACAAGCGTGTAGAACAATTAACGGGCTGGCGTATGTAATGTGGTTCGGCGAGCGGTGCGTGGCGCGTGCAAAGTTAATTGCTTCACAAACTTAAATCACGCTTTTATGTCGTCCTTCACGATTAAAATTAGTGCTCCGAACCTATGAGACTTGAAGAGCTGAAACAAACGTATTTTTTTCAGACGAAGGTACCGGCTTTATTGTACATGAAAACCGAAGCTTCCTGTTAAATATTTAATAGATAAAATCGGTCTGGAATATATAAATTAAACATTTTAGAATATGTATTTCATCACACCGCCATATCGTCAACACAGGAGGGTGATAAACGATACAAAATTATACAGCTGCAAAGCGCAATCAATTCTGACCAATAACTACCCAAAATATATTCATATTTACAAACATTAATGTTATAATGGCACTGTTAATATAACGCTTTCTGCCCTTTTTTATTCGGCGTAATACAACATTACATCAAGCTATTTAGACATCGGCGCAATTTACGTCGGCAAAATCTTGTCATAGTGAAAAGCAAGCTAAGCAAAAAACGAATATCTGTCGGCGGATACCAAATTGACGCATATTTCAAATCCGAACTCTTTATTGTAAAGCCTACACGAGATTGGTGATGTTCGGAACTAGTAAGGAACGGGAACGGGATTCGGGAACGGGTTACGGGAACGGGTTACGGGAACGGGTTACGGGAACGCGTTACGGGAACGGGTTACGGGAACGGGTTACGGGAACGGGTTACGGGAACGGGTTACGGGAACGGGTTACGGGAACGGGTTACGGGAACGGGTTACGGGAACGGGTTACGGGAACGGGATACGGGCTACGTGTTACGGGTTACGGGCTACGGGTTACGGGCTACGGGTTACGGGCTACGGGCTACGGGCTACGGGCTACGGGCTACGGGATTCGGATAAGGATTCAGGAACGAGATACGGGATTCACGAATGGGATACGGGAACGGGCTACGAGCTACGGGCTACGGGCTACGGACTACGGACTACGAACTACGGACTACGGACTACGGACTACGGACTACGGACTACGGACTACGGACTACGGACTACGACTACGGACTACGGACTACGGACTACGGACTACGGACTACGGACTACGGACTACGGACTACGGACTACGGACTACGGACTACGGACTACGGACTACGGACTACGGACTACGGACTACGGACTACGGACTACGGACTACGGACTACGGACTACGGACTACGGACTACGGACTACGGACTACGGACTACGGACTACGGGCTACGGCTACGGGCTACGGGCTACGGGCTACGGGCTACGGGCTACGGGCTACGGGCTACGGGCTACGGGCTACGGGCTACGGGCTACGGGCTACGGGCTACGGGCTACGGGCTACGGGCTACGGGCTACGGGCTACGGGCTACGGGCTACGGGCTACGGGCTACGGGCTACGGGCTACGGGCTACGGGCTACGGGCTACGGGCTACGGGCTACGGGCTACGGGCTACGGGCTACGGGCTACGGGCTACGGGCTACGGGCTACGGGCTACGGGCTACGGGCTACGGGCTACGGGCTACGGGCTACGGGCTACGGGCTACGGGCTACGGGCTACGGGCTACGGGCTACGGGCTACGGGCTACGGGCTACGGGCTACGGGCTACGGGCTACGGGCTACGGGCTACGGGCTACGGGCTACGGGCTACGGGCTACGGGCTACGGGCTACGGGCTACGGGCTACGGGCTACGGGCTACGGGCTACGGGCTACGGGCTACGGGCTACGGGCTACGGGCTACGGGCTACGGGCTACGGGCTACGGGCTACGGGCTACGGGCTACGGGCTACGGGCTACGGGCTACGGGCTACGGGCTACGGGCTACGGGCTACGGGATTCAGGATAAGGGATTCAGGAACGAGATACGGGATTCACGAATGGGATACGGGAACGGGCTACGAGCTACGAGCTACGAGCTACGGGCTACGGGCTACGGGCTACGGGAACGGGGAACGGGCTACGATAACGGGATACTGGATACGGGAACTTGGTTACCTTCGCATTGCGGAGCAAGCGGGCCACACTTGTTTCCTCCATATGCATTATCGAATCATAACACGAATATTTCCAACAAATAAATTGTTACATAATATGAAAGTGTCGCAGACAGATCAATGCTCCTTTTGTAATGATGCAGTGGAGATGCTAACACATGTATTATGGTTTTGTCCGAAAACGCAAATATTTATTAAAGAGATATTATCACATTTAAAAAGAGAATATAATACAGTAGTGGAAGTCAATGTCATCACTTGGTTTTTTCTCAGTGATGTTCCAAGCATTAGTGCTCTTATTATAACTCTTGGAAAGTATGCATCATACACACAGCACGGTTGAATGGAATAATTCCTTCCTTGCTATAATTGGAATAATTCCTTCCAGCTATGATAAATGTCTTGAAATCAGAGGCTCTAAAAGAGTAGCACGGTTATAAAACGAGGGAAAAATTTGAACACTTTGAAGAGAAGTGAGGAGAGCTCGGTATAATTATTATAATAATTAATAACCAAAACCCAGCGGCTGGGCCTGAGAGGGCTCTACGCCCGCTAAGAGGGCCTTATCAAGCCTTAGAGGGACCCTACGCTGGTTTGAGAGGCCCAGTCCCAGTCCTGACTGGGCCCTACATTAGTCAGAGATGGCCCTTTCCGGGATTTAAATGGGCCTGCGTCTGTTTGAGAGGACCCTTTCCAGTCCTCAGATGGCCCTAAGCCGGTCTGAGAGGTACCTTACTAGGCCTCAGAGGACCCTATACCGGACACCAGGCGAGCCATTTGGGCCCGCCCGAGCCTGAGGCTTGGTCTGAGCCTCTTAGGCCTGGCAATGACCCTCTCAAACGGACGGAGGGCCATTCAAGTCTGGCAAGGACCCTATCAGGCTTAGGAAGGGCCGTCTCAGGCCCACCGATAGTAATCTCAAAGAGACTGAGGGACCTCTCTTACCGACCTTAGGGCTCTCTCACACTGGCACATGACCCTCTCAGAACATCCGAGGACCCTTTGAGACCTACCGGTGGTCCTCTCACATCAGCATAGTGCGTTCTCATGTCTTGCAAGGGCCCTACAATACTGGTATAAGGGCCCTCTCAGGCCTGACGAGGGCCTTCACAGACCGGTATGGGACTTTTTTAGACCTTACGAGGGCCCTCTTAGGCTTGTCAAGGGCTTCCTCATACCTGAAAATACACTCTCAGACCGACTGCAGGCCCTTTCAGACCGACAAAAACGCTCGGGGCCCCTTTCAGCTCGGGGCCCCCTTGACGTCTGATGTATCCCCCCCCCCGATTTTTCCCCTAGATCCGCCCCTGAAGAGGCCTCAGCAGCGTTTTGAGTAAAAATGTCTTCCTTTTTCAAGGAAACCAGTCACTTTGCCAATTCACTGTGCATGTGCTAATAAGGGGTATTCGTGCCTGGAAATGTTGAATATGGCATTGGCTTGGCTAAATTATCAAGATATAGCCCCAATTTTTTTTTCTTCAAAAGCAATATATCTAGACAACATAGACTCGCATATTGAGCATAGGCTGCGAGAAGTGGCGCGGATTTCAAAAGTGGTGCATGTTGTTATGACATTGTGTGCTTCGAAAGAAGATATAAAGGACTCGGAACTTATGCAAAAATAATTATTTATAAAAGTATTAAATACAAATGTAATGATTATCCTATAATTGTTTACATAACTAGCATAATATTGCCATTGGCGAAGGGTTTGCTCGCTGGTCTAGTAACACTGCTTTTAACACATGCTACCATATGAAGCTTGTTGACAAAGAGCCAAAACGCTCGACAACGCACCGCATTTCAGGATAAAACATCGAATATATTCGGTAGGAGAGTCCTTACAACCAAACAGAGTATACCGTGAGTGATTATCGTGTCATTTGAATCCGATACATGAAACATAGAATGCCAACAAGACATATACAACACCGTAAGTTCAGCAGCGGTTCACAACGCTCCCCTGAATGCCGGCCCGTCAGCCGATCTGGGCCCGATCAGGCCGTGTCGCCCGGCGGATCTGTTTCAACAGCGGTGTAGCTGCAGGCATGATTGGCAGCTGATGGCTACGCTCTGAAAGCCAGCTTAGGCGCTTATGATCAGAAATTCATCGAGTCCAATCGACGTTGGCACGCGGTAAGCCACTGCCCGATAGCTAAACAACTGGCACAGGTCGTAACACTCGGATTGCCCGAAACGAATGGAGGTCAGTTGTAATTCGATTAACCAGGTCTGAAGCACGGGTGATGCAGCGTTGTTTGGTTTGTCGATTGCGAGGGAATTAATAATTCAAACCAGGCGAACTGGAGCTATTTAACTTTCCATTTTATCGAAAATGATTGTGTTTTGGCATGCTGTATAGTGTTCCTCAGTCGCATGCCTGTGTAAAGGGACACTGCCTCTAGCGGATGATATCGCACAAGCCGGCTTAAACAAGTCCTAAGAACTACTTATGATTTTTAATCGTCATCAAAGGCTTACCCAAGCAGTGCAAATACACCAAAAAAAATCATTTATTTAATTTTTCATAAGAATCTAAAACTGTTTACGATTTCTAAGCACCACCACATATATGGATTATGGAAGCGTTTGTTCCAGTTAACTACATCTGACCAACCGTCAGCTGACGCTATTGCCAGGGGTGGTAAAAGTGCTTTGAGTGGCCCAGACCAAAAGTTGCACATATAAAAATGACCTCCAGCTCAGCTGGGGTCATTTTTTACTTCACATGAATACCCTAACTCCTGGCTGCACGCTCACATCATCCCTATATTTTAACCCGCGCCGTGCCGGGGGTGTTTAGACACCTCCCCCAGGTTTTTCGCGGATAGCGGGAAAACGGCGGCGCTGCGCGCCGCCGTTTTTGGCACAGCACAGCTGCTTGGGCATCAATTGTCCACATTATGTAAAAAATATACCTCGGGTCATCTCAGGTCAGGTCACCAGAACAGGTCACGTTACCCTACCTCCAAAAGAACTTGTGGTCGTACCACAGTCACAGTTTGTGGATGATCAGTTGTACACTTACATAATTTCATAAGGCCATATACATCTACAATTTGTTTGTCTTGGATTTTGTTTTATATCAGCGACCTAAGGTCGGGTCAATTTCGTGACATCCCCATTATAAGTCAATGGGGAAATATTCAAATGTTTCCTATTCCAAGGATACGCAAGATAACAGTCTAATTCCTTCTGCATCATATTATTATAGGCCATTATTGATGACCTAGTGCCATTTTTGTTCAATGACCCCTACAGGGTCAGCCGAGGTCATATAAGGTCACCAACAGTTTTATGGCAATAACTATTGACATAGAGACGATAGAGAAGTGAAAACGACACCAATGTGTTTGTCTAGTCACGTCACGTCTTCCCATATGCAATATAACCTACTTGGATCACCACTTGACCTTGACCTGAGGTCACATTTTTACGTTAACCTAACCTGGTCAACACTAATATGAGTAAAAGCGCCTTGACAAGACAAACACGATGGAGTCAAAATTGTTTCCTTGTCTTTATTAGGTAAACAACTATTCGTGATAAACTGTTTTGTAAAAAATAGCCTTTTGACACTTGATGAGCTCTGGAGCCTAAACTATTGACCTGAGCTAAAATCTAAGGACATTTTAACGATTGCATTTTTGAGCTTTCCATTGCTTTTTCCGTTTCTTCCTAGCTATCATAGTTCCTGTGATATCTGGGAGTTTCTGGAGCGAAGTCCTAAAACTGGAAAATCTGACATTTGATGACCTCTGGTGACCTCAATATTAACTTGAGGGAAAAATATTTGCAGTATGTTCGAATGTGCTTGTCCAGAGATTTCGAATGTTTATTTCCGCGTTTTTCTAGCTTTTTTATTTTTCGAGTTAGAGGGGTCTACCCCCATCCCGCACGGCGAAGGTGACGCCGAGCACCGGCACGGCGCGGGTTAAAACCAAACAAAGATCTATAGCTAGTAATTGGGCGATATTCGCTTTTGCACACCTTTATATAGGTAAATTGAATATTTTATGCTAATTCTACATGTCTAATTTCATCAGAACTGCACTCAAAACAGGGACATTCTCAGTACTTACCTAACAATAATAATTTGTATCACCCGTCAATCGCCTCCGCCGGCTGCCCGCAACGACTCCGCTAGTTACAACTGAAATGTAAACAACGTGGGCGCAGAAATGCGTCAGATACCAAGTTTGATATATGACGTCATATGTATCTGGTCGACCACTAAACCCTATCACGCTCTCACTACACCTCCGTCGGCCGCGCAGCGGCCGTCAATGCCGTGACCTTGCTGGATACATATCTGACGCATTTCACACAACAACAACAAAAAACACGTTGCTTACATTGCAGTTGTAATTTTGGGGAGCAACTCGGCGCAGTGGTAAGATACTTGCCTTCTGTGCCGGGGACCGGGGTTCAATCCCTCGGCGGGCCTCTGAAAAAGTCTTCCCGTCTCCCCATCCCCTCGGAACAGAGTGAGAGTTGCAATTAGCACCTTGGTCCCAAGAGGATACGGTGCTTGGTCCACAAACCAAACCAAACAACCTTTTAACATTAGCGAAGGAGTAAGACAAGAGCTCCTTCGCTGTCAAAATAGGAGTGACTTAGGAGCAAAATGTTATTTAGATAAGTTAGAGAGCTTGAATCAGTCTTTCTTTCAGGGCATGTTGTTTGTAATTCGGCGCAGTATAATTATCCATATAGTCTTTCAAAAATTGCGAGTTATTATTGATTTGTATAGGGGCAAGGGATTCTCCGTCCGGATGACGTCACCATTCCTAAGTCGGATTCGGTCAAATCGCCGGATGACTCTACCTTCGTATAGGGTCTTCCACCATGCGCCATAAACGACGCAATTGCGCAGGATGCACGGTATAACTGGAAGGTGAATGTTCATGCTGAATGAACCGGATTTTCTACTATTTATAGTAGAACTCTCAAAGTACCAGAACAATGAGATCGACTGTCCTGACAGTCGATCTCAGACTCACTCCATTGAAAATACACAAGCACCCCGACCCCCACCCCCGGGAGCAATTGTCTAACTAGATAAGTGGTATTTATTTTTTCGTCGGCAATATGGGTGAAACTAAATTATTGAGAATCAAGAGCTGAAACGCAACTGCTAATTTAACAAAAATGTAAATGTACATACATGCTAACGTGATGAATATGATGATTAAGTGAATATTACATCTGAAGTGGTTTTGACGATCAGTATTTCTAAGGACATGATCGCTTAGTAAATTTTCCCAGGAATGAGATAGTCATAGGTAATGATGTGTACTGCATTTTGACCCCCGAGTACTTCATGGGAAGGAGCATTTTGTTCCCGACCTTACCCATAAGGACAGAACACTTTACCACCCCTGGCTATTGCAACAATTGGATGAGGCGGCAATGCACTTATATATTGTGGTTCTTGTTAACTACATGAAACGAATCTGACGAATCTGGCGCACTGACGAATCTGGTTGCCACACAAAAAAACTCGGTCGGAATCAAAATCCCTTCGGAAAAATGAGAATCCCCTCGGAATTAATCTTATCCTTTCGAAATTTTGTATTCAATTATTGGGCTTAAATCGGGCATAATAAGACATGAAATGTTTTCTGACATTACAAATTTCGACAGAATGCTTAAGAAAAAAATATAACTACTTACAATTGTTGCACAACACTGCAATTAATTGATTTTGATGCGTAGTGGTGAGCGGACTCGTCAAGGTCATTGGCTGGAAGAGAACCGAACTGTGAACGATGATATTGGGCGACTGGGCGCGAATTTCGAAAAACGGACTTCATAGTATTAATCCGATGCGATTGCTCTTTAACATAACAAATTTTACATAGAAGAGACCCTTTAATATGGAACTGGAACTTCAGATTCCAAAATAGAATACCTCGCAGCAACCCATGATTCGCGTAGTTCTAATCCCCCATTGGCAGCAGTCTAATTAACTGGTGCGGCACAGTCCCCAATTAGGACAGTTCTGAGCTGATCCAACACGGTTCCCAGTTGGATAACTTTCGGTCATCATGTGTGAATGTGAACTAACTAGCCGAGTAGCCAAACCACGATTCTTGCATATTATAAATATAAATGAATCGTTGGCTGCTTTGCGAATGTTTTAGTCAACGTGTTACTTCAAATATGTTGCCATGAATATTTTGCCTACACGTAATAATAATGTAGACTTCTCTATATAAAGCAGGCCAGTTGTTCGTTGCTTGGTTGGATGGGCCGACTAGTCCCGTCCTTGGCTCCTCCCACTCTGAGTCAACAAAAGCCACACAACTTACCTCTCCCAAGGTCAGTATTACCGGCAATATCTTTTTTTTCTTTCTTCTATGCCGCCACCCATGAACAGGTGACCAGGAGCCCTCTATCCCAACGACGCACATCACCTTACGTGAACACCAGAAAACAAAAGAGAAAATGTCGCGGCACTCCCAGCTATGAAATGGAGGAAGAAAATAAAAAAGCCAATGAAGAGAGGAGGGCGGTGGTGTGTTAGCTGTGGTAAAAAAGAAGGCAGAAAGTAGTCGCTGCTGAAATCAGCAAGCGACTGCCCCCCAACTACGCCCCCTGGGAATAGTACATTCTCACATTTACACATACATAACCGAGTTAGTAAGGATCGCAAGGGTTTGTCTCACAACCCCAATTATTGCTTCGAGGGGTTTGACGTTAGCAAAACTTCAAGGCTTCCTGTGATGCTCTGCGCATACGTTGAAATATCTATGGTGATTGATTTACCGTTTTCCAGCTCGCTTATCACATCGACGACCCAACACCGCCCGAGGCGCGCAAGGTTAACGCTGGACTCGGTTACATCAGTTCAGCGGGACAGTCTAAACGCCAGGGGACTGGCGTTTACCGGACATGGTAGCGAGTTTAAACACAGCAGACTATTCGAAGCTGTTCTCAATGAAGTCTGTCCCGGTTGGCTTAATAGCTTGTCGTGGCGGCTGGCTCACTGCCAGACACCGATACCGCCCCGCCCTGGCTCCAGGGTAGCAGCAGACCCTGCTGAAGAAGGGGCTGAAGCGGTGTGTCAGGGACCAGGCCGTTGGTGAGCCGCCCCCACATGTCTCGGGTGGTAAGCGACAAGTGTTAGGGAGTCTTCCTAACACCAATAACCAAATCTCCCTGAGGGAGATGGGTTAGTGTGATGTATCGCTGTGGCTCTGGTTGCACCATCTGCATAGATACTTCAGGTGGTCTGTCTCGGTTACAAAGTCATTGTTGTATAACATTGTTGATTATTGCTTCGAGGGGTTTGACGTTAGCAGTATCAGGAAGTAAGGAAACCTTTGCGCTAAAGAGAACAAAGAACATGTCAAAGTGAACATTATTTGTATCATATAGATAGCATTTATCATTGACGAAACTATTGTCAACTTCCATAGGTTTGTCCTATATACAAAGTTATGTATATTACCATGGGATGGGAAACTCCGCTCGCAACTCCTGTGACAAATAAAGTGCCGCTAGATGGCAGGACTAAAAATGTCGCGCCGGAAGCCTGAGTTTCCTATCCAGGTATTAGCTGCATGGGAAACTCCGCTCGCAACCGCTGTGACGAATACAGTGCCGCTAGATGGCAGGACTAACAATGTCACGCCGGAAGCCTAAGTTTCCTATCCAGGTATTAGGTAATCCATGATATTACCTATCATCCAATTCCCCGTTTCAATTTTTTTACTTTGATTTTATTTCAGCGGGCAAAACCTGCTTCTAAGTACGAATACTATGTTCTAACACAATTAGAAGGATGATAATAAACAAGCTTATCTGCATCACGTAGACAGGTATTCTAGTAGATTAAAATAGATAGGTCTTTCTATAAACTAACAAAATAATTACATTTCGAATATTTAATCTGCACATCGAAAGACACGCTGGAACTTCATGACACTGCAATTCCTGGATAAAAGACATATAGTTCGGAAAATGTAACATCTAACGACTCGACAGCGTTTGTGAATAATAGTTTAAACGAGTTTCGATAAGTTTATCTTACAGGATCAGGATAGGATTACAACACAATTATAATGCCACTCACCAGACAGCGACCTTGAGAAAATCAGCTGTAGACCGCAGCAAGACACCGCTACAGAATGGCGATCGGAAGGCGTGGCAGGCCTAGTCCAATAAGGTTTGGGAGAGGACGTAATTGGACATTTCATAGTCGATAAGACGGCGACCTGCCTGACGGCGCTGGCTGGTCGCCAGCCTGGCGTTGGGGCCCGTGGGGCTATTTTGGACCGCATCAGTATCTTAAAATGACGGTTTAGATAAGAAGTAATGCAATATTCTGAGTGTCTAGCCAATGCATAAGTGATGTACTATTAACAAGAAGTTTGTCAAGAAGTGGATCCAGACTGAAATTAGGTGCATTATTCAATTATGTGTATGCCGATTACGGTTATTGTGTTGTGTGATATGGTCTAAGGGCTTGTTTTGTGGTTGTCATGAGGATGAACTAAAACAGCAATAACTTTATTTTCAAACAAATTGGTATACGGACAACACAGAATCAGGGATCGACATGCCTTCGATTCCACTCTCTGGACTTGGTTTTCGTCCCAAAGACAGACATATCAACGAGCTTCACAAATGTCATAAGCGTAGACTACCTGGTGAAAATATATATCATATTGTGATTATACGCATATGAAGTGACTCGAACAAAATACACACTTTCCTACAAATGCGTCAGTCACCTTAACCTTCGCCAGTGCAGGGGGGGGGGGGATGCCACACCCTCGGTTTTTTCGGAAATAACTCGCGTATTTATCAACCGATTGCGATTCAATTTGCATTACCCTTTGACCTTTGCCTTTGACTCTACCTTTGAACCATTTGACACATACTCTGTAAATTGTTTACTCTCTATCCAACATGACCCGTGACCTATGACCTGTTCTCAAGGTCATGTGAGGCGCAACTGGCGTCCCGTAGTATCGGTGCTGGTAACTTGCAGTTTCCGAGTGTTTCCTGCTCAGAAGCATATGCACTTGCACAGGTGTCACATGTGACATTTATGGTTTCCACTGAGATATGACCTCGGTTGACCTTTTCAGAAGTCAACCGAGGTCACTGGACCTCCGATGACCTGAGATGACCTTTTTGGAATCTGCTTGTTTCTGGGACTTTTTGTGACGCTGATTTCAAATTGGCATCCATTTTTGCATATGATATGCTAATTCACGATTCTAGCTCGATTTAATTCAATTTCTACGCATTTACGATTTGGACGACATCCGGATCATTGACATGACCTAGAGGCCACCTAATGACCCAGGGCCTTAAAATCGGGCATTAGCGGCTTCCTCTCGTCACAAGCAACACACTCGTTTTTAATATCGAAGCTCTAGATTAATTAGCAGCGAAACGCCAGGGCGGTCGTACACCCCCCCCCCCCCCCACTCCTGCACGCTCACGTAGGTATCAGACGCTGCACTGGCGAAGGTTAAACACAATTATTCGGTACTGGTCACAAGTCCGGCGGTCTGGTGATTCCTTTCAGTACCGCCACTCCCGGCTGTAACTGCAGGGCGTCGGTGCGCCATCGGTCACTGCATCGGTCACTGCATCGGTCACTGCATCGGTCACTGCATCGGTCACTTGCATCGTTCACTGAATCGGTCACTGCATCGGTCACTGCATCGGTGACTGCATCGGTGACTGCATCGGTCACTGCATCGGTCACTGCATCGGTCACTGCATC
>JAXIVJ010008958.1:10000-12500 GCA_036785665.1 Chirona hameri
GGTGTTGTATGCCCGGAGGCGGTGTGGTATGCCCGGAGGCGGTGTTGTATGCCCGGAGGCGGTGTTGTATGCCCGGAGGCGGTGTGGTATGCCCGGAGGCGGTGTTGTATGCCCGGAGGCGGTGTTGTATGCCCTGAGGCGGTCTGGTATGCCCGGAGGCGGTGTAGTATGCCCGGAGGTGGTGTTGTATGCCCGGAGGCGGTGTGGTATGCCCGGAGGCGGTGCAGTATGCCCGGAGGCGGTGTTGTATGCCCGGAGGCGGTGTGGTATGCCCGGAGGCGGTGTAGTATGCCCGGAGGCGGTGTTGTATGCCCGGAGGCGGTGTGGTATGCCCGGAGGCGGTGTAGTATGCCCGGAGGCGGTGTTGTATGCCCGGAGGCGGTGTGGTATGCCCGGAGGCGGTACAACACCGCCTCCGGGCATGATGATGATAACGATGATGATGATGATGATGATGATGATGATGATGATGATGATGATGATGATGATGATGATGATGATGATGATGATGATGATGATGATGATGATGATGTTGCTGATGATGATGTTGCTGATGATGATGTTGCTGATGATGATGTTGTTGATGATGTTGCTGATGATGTTGCTGATGATGTTGCTGATGATGTTGCTGATGATGTTGATGATGATGTTGATGATGATGTTGATGATGATGTTGATGATGATGTTGATGATGATGTTGATGATGATAATGATGATGATGATGATGATGATGATGATGATGATGATGATGATGATGATGATGATGATGATGATGATGATGATGATGATGATGATGATGATGATGATGATGATGATGATGATGATGATGATGATGATGATGATGATGATGATGATGATGATGATGATGATGATGATGATGATGATGATGATGATGATGATGATGATGATGATGATGATGATGTTGCTGATGATGATGTTGCTGATGATGATGTTGCTGATGATGATGTTGTTGATGATGTTGCTGATGATGTTGCTGATGATGTTGCTGATGATGTTGCTGATGATGTTGATGATGATGTTGATGATGATGTTGATGATGATGTTGATGATGATGTTGATGATGATGTTGATGATGATGTTGATGATGATGTTGATGATGATGTTGATGTTGATGATGATGTTAATGATGATGTTGATGATGATGTTGATGATGATGTTGCTGATGATGTTGCTGATGATGTTGCTGATGATGTTGCTGGTGATGTTGCTGATGATGTTGCTGATGATGTTGCTGATGATGTTGCTGATGATGACGTGAGACGGTGTGGTATGCCCGTTTGCGGTGTTGTATGCCCGGAGGCGGTGTTGTATGCCCGGAGGCGGTGTGGTATGCCCGGAGGCGGTGTTGTATGCCCGGAGGCGGTGTTGTATGCCCGGAGGCGGTGTGGTATGCCCGGAGGCGGTGTAGTATGCCCGGAGGCGGTGTTGTATGCCCGGAGGCGGTGTGGTATGCCCGGAGGCGGTGTAGTATGCCCGGAGGCGGTGTTGTATGCCCGGAGGCGGTGTGGTATGCCCGGAGGCGGTACAACACCGCCTCCGGGCATGATGATGATAATGATGATGATGATGATGATGATGATGATGATGATGATGATGATGATGATGATGATGATGTTGCTGAGGATGATGTTGCTGATGATGATGTTGCTGATGAGGATGTTGCTGATGATGATGTTGATGATGATGTTGCTGATGATGATGATGATGATGATGACGATGATGATGATGATGATGATTATGATGATGATGATGATGATGATGATGATGATGATGATGATGATGTTGCTGATGATGATGTTGCTGATGATGATGTTGCTGTTGATGATGATGTTGATGATGATGTTGCTGATGATGTTGCTGATGATGTTGCTGATGATGTTGATGATGATGTTGCTGGTGATGTTGCTGATGATGTTGCTGATGATGTTGCTGATGATGTTGCTGATGATGACGTGAGACGGTGTGGTATGCCCGGAGGCGGTGTTGTATGCCCGGAGGCGGTGTTGTATGCCCGGAGGCGTTGTGGTATGCCCGGAGGCGGTGTTGTATGCCCGGAGGCGGTGTTGTATGCCCGGAGGCGGTCTGGTATGCCCGGAGGCGGTGTATTATGCCCGGAGGCGGTGTTGTATGCCCGGAGGCGGTGTGGTATGCCCGGAGGCGGTGTAGTATGCCCGGAGGCGGTGTTGTATGCCCGGAGGCGGTGCGGTATGCCCGGAGGCGGTGTAGTATGTCCGGAGGCGGTGTTGTATGCCCGGAGGCGGTGTGGTATGCCCGGAGGCGGTGTAGTATGCCCGGAGGCGGTGTTGTATGCCCGGAGGCGGTGTGGTATGCCCGGAGGCGGTACAACACCGCCTCCGGGCATGATGATGATAATGATGATGATGATGATGATGATGATGATGATGATGATGATGATGATGATGATGATGATGATGATGATGATGATGATGATGATGATGATGATGATGATGATGATGAT
>JAXIVJ010008958.1:20000-22500 GCA_036785665.1 Chirona hameri
TGAGACGGTGTGGTATGCCCGGAGGCGGTGTTGTATGCCCGGAGGCGGTGTTGTATGCCCGGAGGCGGTGTGGTATGCCCGGAGGCGGTGTTGTATGCCCGGAGGCGGTGTTGTATGCCCGGAGGCGGTGTGGTATGCCCGGAGGCGGTGTTGTATGCCCGGAGGCGGTGTTGTATGCCCTGAGGCGGTCTGGTATGCCCGGAGGCGGTGTAGTATGCCCGGAGGCGGTGTTGTATGCCCGGATGCGGTGTGGTATGCCCGGAGGCGGTGCAGTATGCCCGGAGGCGTTGTTGTATGCCCGGAGGCGGTGTGGTATGCCCGGAGGCGGTGTAGTATGCCCGGAGGCGGTGTTGTATGCCCGGAGGCGGTGTGGTATGCCCTGAAGCGGTGTAGTATGCCCGGAGGCGGTGTTGTATGCCCGGAGGCGGTGTGGTATGCCCGGAGGCGGTACAACACCGCCTCCGGGCATGATGATGATAATGATGATGATGATGATGATGATGATGATGATGATGATGATGATGATGATGATGATGATGATGATGATGATGATGATGATGATGATGATGATGATGATGATGATGATGATGATGATGATGATGATGATGATGATGATGATGATGATGATGATGATGATGATGATGATGATGTTGCTGATGATGATGTTGCTGATGATGATGTTGCTGATGATGATGTTGTTGATGATGTTGCTGATGATGTTGCTGATGATGTTGCTGATGATGTTGCTGATGATGTTGATGATGATGTTGATGATGATGTTGATGATGATGTTGATGATGATGTTGATGATGATGTTGCTGATGATGTTGCTGATGATGTTGCTGATGATGTTGCTGATGATGTTGCTGATGATGTTGCTAGTGATGTTGCTGATGATGTTGCTGATGATGTTGCTGATGATGACGTGAGACGGTGTGGTATGCCCGGAGGCGGTGTTGTATGCCCGGAGGCGGTGTTGTATGCCCGGAGGCGGTGTGGTATGCCCGGAGGCGGTGTTGTATGCCCGGAGGCGGTGTTGTATGCCCGGAGGCGGTGTGGTATGCCCGGAGGCGGTGTTGTATGCCCGGAGGCGGTGTTGTATGCCCTGAGGCGGTCTGGTATGCCCGGAGGCGGTGTAGTATGCCCGGAGGTGGTGTTGTATGCCCGGAGGCGGTGTGGTATGCCCGGAGGCGGTGCAGTATGCCCGGAGGCGGTGTTGTATGCCCGGAGGCGGTGTGGTATGCCCGGAGGCGGTGTAGTATGCCCGGAGGCGGTGTTGTATGCCCGGAGGCGGTGTGGTATGCCCGGAGGCGGTGTAGTATGCCCGGAGGCGGTGTTGTATGCCCGGAGGCGGTGTGGTATGCCCGGAGGCGGTACAACACCGCCTCCGGGCATGATGATGATAATGATGATGATGATGATGATGATGATGATGATGATGATGATGATGATGATGATGATGATGATGATGATGATGATGATGATGATGATGATGATGATGATGTTGCTGATGATGATGTTGCTGATGATGATGTTGCTGATGATGATGTTGTTGATGATGTTGCTGATGATGTTGCTGATGATGTTGCTGATGATGTTGCTGATGATGTTGATGATGATGTTGATGATGATGTTGATGATGATGTTGATGATGATGTTGATGATGATGTTGATGATGATAATGATGATGATGATGATGATGATGATGATGATGATGATGATGATGATGATGATGATGATGATGATGATGATGATGATGATGATGATGATGATGATGATGATGATGATGATGATGATGATGATGATGATGATGATGATGATGATGATGATGATGATGATGATGATGATGATGATGATGATGATGATGATGATGATGATGATGATGATGTTGCTGATGATGATGTTGCTGATGATGATGTTGCTGATGATGATGTTGTTGATGATGTTGCTGATGATGTTGCTGATGATGTTGCTGATGATGTTGCTGATGATGTTGATGATGATGTTGATGATGATGTTGATGATGATGTTGATGATGATGTTGATGATGATGTTGATGATGATGTTGATGATGATGTTGATGATGATGTTGATGTTGATGATGATGTTAATGATGATGTTGATGATGATGTTGATGATGATGTTGCTGATGATGTTGCTGATGATGTTGCTGATGATGTTGCTGGTGATGTTGCTGATGATGTTGCTGATGATGTTGCTGATGATGTTGCTGATGATGACGTGAGACGGTGTGGTATGCCCGTTTGCGGTGTTGTATGCCCGGAGGCGGTGTTGTATGCCCGGAGGCGGTGTGGTATGCCCGGAGGCGGTGTTGTATGCCCGGAGGCGGTGTTGTATGCCCGGAGGCGGTGTGGTATGCCCGGAGGCGGTGTAGTATGCCCGGAGGCGGTGTTGTATGCCCGGAGGCGGTGTGGTATGCCCGGAGGCGGTGTAGTATGCCCGGAGGCGGTGTTGTATGCCCGGAGGCGGTGTGGTATGC
>JAXIVJ010008958.1:30000-32500 GCA_036785665.1 Chirona hameri
AGGCGGTGTTGTATGCCCGGAGGCGGTGTTGTATGCCCGGAGGCGGTTGTGGTATGCCCGGAGGCGGTGTTGTATGCCCGGAGGCGGTGTTGTATGCCCGGAGGCGGTGTGGTATGCCCGGAGGCGGTTGTAGTATGCCCGGAGGCGGTGTTGTATGCCGGAGGCCGGTGTGGTATGCCCGGAGGCGGTGTAGTATGCCCGGAGGCAGTGTTGTATGCCCGGAGGCGGTGTGGTATGCCCGGAGGCGGTGTAGTTTGCCCGGAGGCGGTGTTGTATGCCCGGAGGCGGTGTGGTATGCCCGGAGGCGGTGTAGTATGCCCGGAGGCGGTGTTGTATGCCCGGAGCGGTGTGGTATGCCCGGAGGCGGTACAACACCGCCTCCGGGCATGATGATGATGATAATGATGATGATGATGATGATGATGATGATGATGATGATGATGATGATGATGATGATGATGATGATGTTGCTGATGATGTTGCTGATGATGTTGCTGGTGATGTTGCTGATGATGTTGCTGATGATGTTGCTGATGATGACGTGAGACGGTGTGGTATGCCCGGAGGCGGTGTAGTTTGCCCGGAGGCGGTGTTGTATGCCCGGAGGCGGTGTTGTATGCCCGGAGGCGGTGTGGTATGCCCGGAGGCGGTGTAGTATGCCCGGAGGCGGTGTTGTTTGCCCGGAGGCGGTGTGGTATGCCCGGAGGCGGTGTAGTATGCCCGGAGGCGGTGTTGTATGCCCGGAGGCGGTGTGGTATGCCCGGAGGCGGTACAACACCGCCTCCGGGCATGATGATGATAATGATGATGATGATGATGATGTGATGATGATGATGATGATGATGATGATGATGATGATGATGATGATGATGATGATGATGATGATGATGATGATGATGATGATGATGTTGCTGATGATGATGTTGCTGATGATGATGTTGCTGATGATGATGTTGTTGATGATGTTGCTGACGATGTTGCTGATGATGTTGCTGATGATGTTGGCTGATGATGTTGATGATGATGTTGATGATGATGTTGATGATGATGTTGATGATGATGTTGATGATGATGTTGCTGATGATGTTGCTGATGATGTTGCTGATGATGTTGCTGATGATGTTGCTGATGATGTTGCTGGTGATGTTGCTGATGATGTTGCTGATGATGTTGCTGATGATGACGTGAGACGGTGTGGTATGCCCGGAGGCGGTGTTGTATGCCCGGAGGCGGTGTTGTATGCCCGGAGGCGGTGTGGTATGCCCGGAGGCGGTGTTGTATGCCCGGAGGCGGTGTTGTATGCCCGGAGGCGGTGTGGTATGCCCGGAGGCGGTGTTGTATGCCCCGGAGGCGGTGTTGTATGCCCTGAGGCGGTCTGGTATGCCGGAGGCGGTGTAGTATGCCCGGAGGCGGTGTTGTATGCCCGGAGGCGGGTGTGGTATGCCCGGAGGCGGTGCAGTATGCCCGGAGGCGGTGTTGTATGCCCGGAGGCGGTGTGGTATGCCCGGAGGCGGTGTAGTATGCCGGAGGCGGTGTTGTATGCCCGGAGGCGGTGTGGTATGCCCGGAGGCGGTTGTAGTATGCCCGGAGGCGGTGTTGTATGCCCGGAGGCGGTGTGGTATGCCCGGAGGTGGTACAACACCGCCTCCGGGCATGATGATGATAATGATGATGATGATGATGATGATGATGATGATGATGATGATGATGTTGATGATGATGTTGATGATGATGTTGATGTTGATGATGATGTTAATGATGATGTTGATGATGATGTTGATGATGATGTTGCTGATGATGTTGCTGATGATGTTGCTGATGATGTTGCTGGTGATGTTGCTGATGATGTTGCTGATGATGTTGCTGATGATGTTGCTGATGATGACGTGAGACGGTGTGGTATGCCCGTTTGCGGTGTTGTATGCCCGGAGGCGGTGTTGTATGCCCGGAGGCGGTGTGGTATGCCCGGAGGCGGTGTTGTATGCCCGGAGGCGGTGTTGTATGCCCGGAGGCGGTGTGGTATGCCCGGAGGCGGTGTAGTATGCCCGGAGGCGGTGTTGTATGCCGGAGGCGGTGTGGTATGCCCGGAGGCGGTGTAGTATGCCCGGAGGCGGTGTTGTATGCCCGGAGGCGGTGTGGTATGCCCGGAGGCGGTACAACACCGCCTCCGGGCATGATGATGATAATGATGATGATGATGATGATGATGATGATGATGATGATGATGATGATGATGATGATGATGATGATGATGATGATGATGATGATGATGATGATGATGATGATGATGATGATGATGATGATGATGATGATGATGATGATGATGATGATGATGATGATGATGATGATGTGATGATGATGATGATGATGATGATGATGATGATGATGATGATGATGATGATGATGATGATGATGATGATGATGATGATGATGATGATGATGATGATGATGATGATGATGATGATGATGATGATGATGATGATGATGATGATGATGATGT
>JAXIVJ010008958.1:47500-53214 GCA_036785665.1 Chirona hameri
CGGGCATACAACACCGCTCCGGGCATACCACACCGCTCGGGCATACAACACCGCCTCGGGCATACAACACCGCCTCCGGGCATACCACACCGTCTCACGTCATCATCAGCAACATCATCAGCAACATCATCAGCAACATCACTAGCAACATCATCAGCAACATCATCAGCAACATCATCAGCAACATCATCAGCAACATCATCAGCAACATCATCATCAACATCATCATCAACATCCTCATCAAATCATCATCAACATCATCATCAACATCATCAGCAACATCATCAGCAACATCATCAGCAACATCATCAGCAACATCATCAACAACATCATCATCAAGCAACATCATCATCAGCAACATCATCATCAGCAACATCATCATCATCATCATCATCATCATCATCATCATCATCATCATCCTCATCATCATCATCATCATCATCATCATCATCATCATCATCATCCATCATCATCATCCTCATCATCATCATCATCCATCATCATCATCATCATCATCATCATCATCATCATCATCATCATCATTATCATCATCATGCCCGGAGGCGGTGTTGTACCGCCTCCGGGCATACCACACCGCCTCCGGGCATACAACACCGCCTCCGGGCATACTACACCGCTTCAGGGCATACCACACCGCCTCCGGGCATACCAACACCGCCTCCGGGCATACTACCACCGCCTCCGGCATACCCACACCGCCTCGGGCATACAACAACGCCTCCGGGCATACTGCACCGCCTCCGGGCATACCACACCGCATCCGGGCATACAACACCGCCTCGGGCATACTACACCGCCTCCGGGCATACCAGACCGCCTCAGGGCATACAACACCGCCTCCGGGCATACAACACCGCCTCCGGGCATACCACACCGCCTCGGGCATACAACACCGCCTCCGGGCATACAACACCGCCCTCCGGGCATACCACACCGCCTCGGGCATACAACACGCCTCCGGGCATACAACACCGCCTCGGGCATACCACACCGTCTCACGTCATCATCAGCAACATCATCAGCAACATCATCAGCAACATCACCAGCAACATCATCAGCAACATCATCAGCAACATCATCAGCAACATCATCAGCAACCATCATCATCAACATCATCATCAACATCATCATCAACATCATCATCAACATCATCATCAACATCATCAGCAACATCATCAGCAACATCATCAGCAACATCATCAGCAACATCATCAACAACATCATCATCAGCAACATCATCATCAGCAACATCATCATCAGCAACATCATCATCACCATCATCATCATCATCATCATCATCATCATCATCCTCATCATCATCATCATCATCATCATCATCATCATCATCATCATCATCATCATCATCATCATCATCATCATCATCATCATCATCATCATCATCATCATCATCATTATCATCATCATGCCCGGAGGCGGTGTTGTACCGCCTCCGGCATACCACACCGCCTCCGGGCATACAACACCGCCTCCGGGCATACTACACCGCCCTCCGGGCATACCACACCGCCTCCGGGCATACAACACCGCCTCCGGCATACTACACCGCCTCGGGCATACCACACCGCCTCCGGGCATACAAACACCGCCTCCGGGCATACTACACCGCCTCCGGGCATACCACACCGCCTCCGGGCATACAACACCGCCTCCGGGCATACTGCACCGCCTCCGGGCATACCACACCGCCTCCGGCATACAACACCGCCTCCGGGCATACTACACCGCCTCCGGGCATACCAGACCGCCTCAGGGAATACAACACCGCCTCCGGGCATACAACACCGCCTCCGGGCATACCACACCGCCTCCGGGCATACAACACCGCCTCCGGGCATACAACACCGCCTCCGGGCATACCACACCGCCTCCGGGCATACAACACCGCCTCCGGGCATACAACACCGCCTCCGGGCATACCACACCGTCTCACGTCATCATCAGCAACATCATCAGCAACATCATCAGCAACATCACCAGCAACATCATCAGCAACATCATCAGCAACATCATCAGCAACATCATCAGCAACATACTCAGCAACATCATCATCAATATCATCATCAACATCCTCATCATCATCATCATCATCATCATCATCATCATCATCATCATCATCATCATCATCATCATCATCATCATCATCATCATCATCATCATCATCATCATCATCATCATCATCATCATATCATCATCATCATCATCATCATCATCATCATCATCATCATCATCATCATCATCATCATATCATCATCATCATTATCATCATCATGCCGGAGGCGGTGTTGTACCGCCTCCGGGCATACCACACCGCCTCCGGGCATACAACACCGCCTCCGGCATACTACACCGCCTCCGGGCATACCACACCGCCTCCGGGCATACAACACCGCCTCCGGACATACTACACCGCCTCGGGCATACCGCACCGCCCTCCGGGCATACAACACCGCCTCCGGGCATACTACACCGCCTCCGGGCATACCACACCGCCTCGGGCATACAACACCGCCTCCGGGCATAATACCACCGCCTCCGGGCATACCAGTTCGCCTCCGGGCATACAACACCGCCTCCGGGCATACAACACCGCCTCCGGGGCATACCACAACGCCCTCCGGGCATACAACACCGCCTCCGGGCATACAACACCGCCTCCGGGCATACCACACCGTCTCACGTCATCATCAGCAACATCATCAGCAACATCATCAGCAACATCATCAGCAACATCACCAGCAACATCATCATCAACATCATCAGCAACATCATCAGCAACATCATCAGCAACATCATCATCAACATCATCATCAACAGCAACATCATCATCAGCAACATCATCATCAGCAACATCATCATCATCATCATCATCATCATCATGATCATCATCATCATAATCATCATCATCATCATCATCGTCATCATCATCATCATCATCATCAGCAACATCATCATCATCATCATCATCAGCAACATCATCATCAGCAACATCATCATCAGCAACATCCTCATCAGCAACATCGTCATCAGCAACATCATCCTCAGCAACATCATCATCATCATCATCATCATCATCATCATCATCATCATCATCATCATCATCATCATTATCATCATCATGCCGGAGGCGGTGTTGTACCGCCTCCGGGCATACCCACACCGCCTCCGGGCATACAACACCGCCTCCGGGCATACTACACCGCCTCCGGGCATACCCACACGCCTCCGGGCATACAACACCGCCTCCGGGCATACTACACCGCCTCCGGGCATACCACACCACCTCCGGGCATACAACACCGCCTCCGGGCATACAACACCGCCTCCGGGCATACCACACCGCCTCCGGGCATACAACACCGCCTCGGGCATACAACACCGCAAACGGCATACCACACCGTCTCACGTCATCATCAGCAACATCATCAGCAACATCATCAGCAACATCATCAGCAACATCACCAGCAACATCATCAGCAACATCATCAGCAACATCATCAGCAACATCATCATCAACATCATCATCAACATCATCATTAACATCATCATCAACATCAACATCATCATCGACATCATCATCAACATCATCATCAACATCATCATCAACATCATCATCAACATCATCATCAACATCATCATCAACATCATCATCAACATCATCAGCAACATCATCAGCAACATAATCAGCAACATCATCAGCAACATCATCAACAACATCATCATCAGCAACATCATCATCAGCAACATCATCATCAGCAACATCATCATCATCATCATCATCATCATCATCATCATCATCCTCATCATCATCATCATCATCATCATCATCATCATATCATCATCATCATCATCATCATCATCATCAATCATCATCATCATCATCATCATCATCATCATCATCATCATCATCATCATCATCATCATCATCATCATCATCATCATCATCATCATCATCATCATCATCATCATTATCATCATCAACATCATCATCAACATCAACATCAACATCATCATCAACATCATCATCAACATCATCATCAACATCATCAGCAACATCATCAGCAACATCATCAGCAACATCATCAGCAACATCATCAACAACATCATCATCAGCAACATCATCATCAGCAACATCATCATCAGCAACATCATCATCATCATCATCATCATCATCATCATCATTATCATCATCATGCCCGGAGGCGGTGATGTACCGCCTCCGGGCATACCACACCGCCTCCGGGCATACAACACCGCCTCCGGGCATACTACACCGCCTCCGGGCATACTACACCCGCCTCCGGGCATACCACACCGCCTCCGGGCATACAACACCGCCTCCGGGCAAACTACACCGCCTCCGGGCATACCACACCGCCTCCGGGCATACAACACCGCCTCCGGGCATACAACACCGCCTCCGGGCATACTACACCGCCTCCGGGCATACCACACGCCTCCGGGCATACAACACCGCCTCCGGGCAAACTACACCGCCTCCGGGCATACCACACCGCCCCGGGCATACAACACCGCCTCCGGGCATACTACACCGCTCCGGGCATACCACACCGCCTCCGGGCATACAACACCGCCTCCGGGCATACTACACCGCCTCCGGGCATACCACACCGCCTCCGGGCATACAACACCGCCTCCGGGCATACAACACCGCCTCCGGGCATACCACACCGTCTCACGTCATCATCAGCAACATCATCAGCAACATCATCAGCAACATCATCAGCAACATCACCAGCAACATCATCATCAACATCATCAGCAACCTCATCAGCAACATCACCAGCAAACATCATCATCAACATCATCAGCAACATCATCAGCAACATCATCAGCAACATCATCATCAACATCAATCATCAACAGCAACAATCATCATCAGCAACATCATCATCAGCAACATCATCATCATCATCATCATCATCATCATCATCATCATCATCAATCATCATCATCATCATCATCATCATCATCATCATCATCATCATCATCATCATCATCATCATCATCATCATCATCATCATCATCATCATCATATCATCATCATAGTCAATCATCATCATCAACATATCATCATCATCCTCATCATCATCATCATCATCATCATCATCATCATCATCATCATCATCATCATCCATCATCATCATCATCATCATCATCATCATCATCATCATCTCATCATCATCATCTCATCATCATCATCATCATCATCATCATCATCATCCTCATTATCATCATCATGCCCGGAGGCGGTGTTGTACCGCCCTCCGGGCATACCACACCGCCTCGGGCATACAACACCGCTCCCGGGCATACTTACACCGCCTCCGGGCATACCACACCGCCTCCGGGCATACAACACCGCCTCCGGGCATACTACACCGCCTCCGGGCATACCACACCGCCTCCGGGCATACAAACACCGCCTCCGGGCATACAACACCGCCTCGGGCATACCACACCGCCTCCGGGCATACAACACCGCCTCCGGGCATACAACACCGCAAACGGGCATACCACACCGTCCTCACGTCATCATCAGCAACATCATCAGCAACATCATCAGCAACATCATCAGCAACATCACCAG
Organism: Chirona hameri; assembly: GCA_036785665.1. Classification (NCBI taxonomy): domain Eukaryota; kingdom Metazoa; phylum Arthropoda; class Thecostraca; order Balanomorpha; family Balanidae; genus Chirona; species Chirona hameri. Next base: position 53,151 of record JAXIVJ010008958.1, read on the forward strand.
CAACATCATCAGCAAACATTATCAGCAACATCATCAGCAACATCATCATCAACATCATCATCAA
>JAXIVJ010008959.1:0-17500 GCA_036785665.1 Chirona hameri
ATCTCCTCCGATTGTCCCACCTCGATTTCGGGAGCAAGTTGGAGGAGTTTAGAGGAGATTTCGGGCGCAGTTGGATGAGCTTGGAGCAGCCACGGGAACGACCGGAGGGACTTGGAGGCGGTTAGAGGAGGTTAGCGGAGGTTAGAGGCGCGACTGGAACAGATCCCATATCGGGGCGGCGCAGCTGCGTGACTCAGGCCCCGGCTTGCTGCGCTGTCCCTGAAACTGGCACTGCTCGTGATGTTGGGCCTGTTCCAGTGGCGCCTCTAGGCTCTAACCTCATCTAACCTCCTCCAAGTTGCTCCAACTTGCAACTGTCTGTGCAATAGAATACGACAGTTGCAAGTTGGAGCAACTTGGAGGAGGTTAGAGGCGCCACGGGAAAAGACCCCTTAAATGAGCGGTCTGGCAGGTCAGTGCCGGGTGATCGGACCGGCAGCCGAGCCGCCTCCGTCACAGGCACCTCCTCACTCGCTCGCCCCGGCTGCGCCGCCGTCACAGACTCCTCCACAGGTGACGCCGCCTTCCCGAGAGAAACACGTTCGTCAGGCATTGGTACTGAAGACGCGTCCTCACAGTGACGTTTGCGGACCTGATCTGCATGTCTCACAACTCTGCCATCAATCAACTCAATCTTTAATTTTAACACATTCTGACATACAACATTATCCGGGACCCAGCGACATTTTTCTAACCCTCGGAGACTTTCTGCAGACGACACAAAAACTCTGTCTCCCATATAAATATTCTGCTCCTGTGTGCCACGATCTTTGTAGCCCTTCTGGGTCTCCTGCCGCGCCCGCACTCTGTCCTCCCTACCAGGAAGCAGAGCGTCCAAATGCGTGCGAGGAAGTCGGACCAAAAACAGCTCTGCAGGACTACGCTGAGTGGTACTAAGGGCGGATCCAGAATGAGTGGTTTGGGTCTGTTGGGGGAGGGGGGGGGGGCAAATCCCAAAAAGTCTCACACAAATCTGAAAACTCGTCGGATTTCGGTTGCTTGTGCATCGATAACTGATTTAAAACAAACTTTCCTTAGTACAAGTTGCTTAGATTTTATATTATCTCAGGAAATGTATCAAATTTGCGCCGATTTCAAGTGGTTTGGGGGAGCATGACCCCGTGCCCCCACCCCCACCCCCTCTGGATCCGTCCATGAGAGGTATTCGGGGATGTCGTCCGGTACCGGAACAAAAATCGAGACAACTTGGTCTGAACTGTCAACTGAGTCAGACTTCTGTTTATAAACCCATCTTTTTTAAAATGTCTACGGCTTTTTCAGCAGCGCCGTTCGATTTCGGCGACAGATAATGTCCATGATGTTGCATATGTAGCGGGATACATCTCCTATTAAAAGTATGTTACTATTGACCGTAACCGGCCGGCTTCCAGACCGAACCCAGCCGGCCGCCGCCCTTCTCTCCCGACGAAAAAGACACTGGCAAAAAAGACCAGTGCGTGGAGTCTAGATGGCACGTTTTCAACAAAGCCATGATGGCCGCCATTAGCAGGCAGCCATTATCAGTCAGTTATGGCCCGCAGGGAACGCGAGCCTGGCGAAGCTCCCTCTGAATCCTATCATTCAACGTGAACCCGCTCCGTCGGCGAACCACGCACGCACACACACACACACACACCACCCACGCACGCACGCACGCACGCACGCACGCACACGACACACACGCACACACGCACACACACACACACACACACACACACACACACACACACACACACACACATATATATATATATATATATATATATATATATATATATATATATATATATATATATATATATATATATATATATATATATATATATATGTATATATATATATATATATATATATATATATATATATATATATATATATATATATATATATATACACATATACATATACATATACATATACATATACATATACATATACATATACATATACATATACATATACATATACATATACATATACATATACATACACATACACATACACATATACATATATATATATATATATATATATATATATATATATATATATATATATATATATATATATATATATATATATATATATATATATATATATATATATATATATATATATATATATATATATATATATATATATATATATATATATATATATATATATATATATATATATATATATATATTATTAAAGACAGAGTGTTCGTCCGCCCGTCCGTCCGTCCGTCCGTCCGATGTTCTGTCACACTTCGGCGTGCTGTTGCTTAGAGATGGTTATACTTAGAAAGCTGTAATTTTCGCAACCGTTCGGATCACGTCGCACTTGGAGATGGTATAAATGTGGTGTCAATCCGGGCCGAGGGTGGCGCGTGGCGCGTGCAAACGTCTCCCATAGGATTAACATGGGAAACGCGAAATTCTGAAATAGCGAAAAACGGGCAAACGCCGCGCGGTTCTCCGGCTGCTGGCTCAGCTACCGAGGGTCGTAGCGACATGCGCTAACACGTTCCGATATATAATAACTTGGCCTGGCGTGTCACATGTCGTTCAGAGCAAAGCTTATTTCAAGTCCAAAGTTGTGACAACCATAAAAAAGCGGCATTTTCAGTGTTTACATCGGTCCTCGGAAACTGTTCAACATAGAACGCTGAGACTTGAGACTCCCTCATAAGACACCCCGAAATTCGCGCGCGTGCTCGCAGCCAGCGGAATGTGAAAAAAACCATCACGCAGATCTATTTTTAATGCAAAGTTAAAACCATCGGCGGCAGCCTCCAAGGCCCGCTCGATGGTCGGTAAGACACACGGCCGGTGTGGCAAAAAGGGCGTAAGCGAAGACATGTCGTAAACTAGGCGCGCCACCGACTTGTTCTTAGGTACCGGGAAAAGACGGTAACATCGCCGCGGGCGGCCCGGCACCAGCACGCCGGCCGCCACACAGTCGGCCACCGCGGCCGTCATCAGCGCCGAGCGCCGAGTCACCTGCCACACGCGAGGCGCTGTCGCGGGCACGCGCACTTTCAACCCCTTAGCCAGTACACACTGCACTCGTGGGTGACCGGCAAAAAGGGCCGCATTAACCCGGCCGGCCACCGGCGGCCGCACCCGTGCGCCAGCCTCCAGAGGCAGGCGCTGGGCGCCGATAAAGTCTAAAGGCGACTCGACCGTCGTCGGCACGCCCGCGCCACCCGCCTCACCGAGAGACGGCGGCGGCAGCGATGGAGGCGGCTCCGTCAGCAAAAAGACTATTTCCTCAGCCACTGAGCGAGAGTCAGCCGCCTCCAGAGGTCGCTGCCAGGAAGCCGTGTCTGGTTCCGCCAGCACATCACAGATGGCGCGCCGATCGTTCAGCGGTGCCAGCCCGCCAGACTGAGGCCGGCAGCCTGGCTCCGCAGAGAAGAAGTCTCTCTCACTGGTGACACGTCTCACAGAGTCGTCAGGAGACTCCGCGGCTAGCCGGGGGCCGGAGGAAACAGAGGCCGTTGCCCCCACCGCCAGTCGCAGCGCCACCGCGACCCGCAAGCCGCGGCGGGGCCGAGCGCGGGCGGCCCCCGTCCGCCGCCCCGCGCCCGGGCTGTCCCTTCATTGCCTCGGACGAGGGACGCAGCCCCTGCCGGCGCCAGCAGACGTCACCGGTCTACGGAGGCCCGATGGACGGCACGGTCTGCCGCGCCCACCAGCCGCCACAGCGGCGACCGCCGGTGGCGCAGGAGGCGGCGATCCAGCAGCCGGATGAAGTCTTATACCCAGCCGGTCCATGTCGGTCATCCGACTGTCCGCCAGCGCGGCGCCCCAGCCGTGATGCGCGACTATTAGCATAAGGCGGACCCGTCCCCAGTACCAGACGTGGTCCGCCGGGGGCGGGCCCGCCCCCTCGCCGATGATTAGAAGCGCCCGAACTTCCTCTCTCTCCCGCACGCCCATGTCGGGCATACGGGAGCGCAGCTCCGCCAGCCACAGCTGCCGCTGCGCCCGGCCCGGCTCGGCCGGTGCTGGACTGTCCGGCTCGCACCGCTCCGGCGACGGCTGGACGTCACTGCCATCCAGAGAGGCAGCATCTCCTCCGGAGCCGATCCCCGACGCACGCAGCTTCTTCATAACCGCGTCGACGATGGAGTCCACGTGCTTGAGCTCCGGCGGGGCTCGCACGGCGCCAGAACGAAGCTGCAGAGTCGGTGAAGGCGTGGCCATCTCGCCGCCGGTAATCTGGTCACAGAGTCCGACAGCACCAGCCCACGTCGTCACCGCACAATCACGTCTTTTTACTTTACTTGCTGCCCGGCAGCGGAGGCCGCAGCAGCGGTGTATTGGCCCGGCGGCTCCGGAGACGAGACTCCCTGAGAGCGTTTGAGTAATATTTAGGCAGGCTGACAGGCGTTGCAATATTTTTGCAATATTTTGAGACCATGCTATTCTTCCCAACACTGTAAAATATAACACGAAGACGAGTTTTCACCCCCCAAAAAAACAATATACACCCGGATAGCGCCGTCTTTACTGACCCCTATCCACCAAAAAATATTTCGCTTCTAGCTAATAGATAACTTATGATGGAGACAAACGTGAATAATTTCTGACGCTAATAATGCTGCCTCAGCGGTCTGCAGGACCAGCGTGTCACCGGCCCATAGTTCAGCCGTCAGCCGGCAGGGACGCTGATGGACTGCAGCCGCTGAGTTCAACAATGAACGCATGACTGGCGGGACGTGGGACCTCCGTCCGGGAGATTTTATTGAAGCCGGATGACGTATTTCCGGAAATTAAACGGCTAAACTGTGCAGATACTGCGAACGGCATGAGACTCGGGAGAAAAGCGAGGAACTGAACGAAAATGGTTTTGCTCAGTACGTGTCAAGTTGTATGCAGTAATGTGCCCACGTTGTGTTTATGTCTTAACCCGCGCACTGCAGGGGGTTGATTTTCGCCCCCCCCCCCCTTTAGGTTTTTCAAAGATAGCGAAAAAACGGCGGCGCGCAGCACCGCCGGATTTTGGCACACCTGTTAGGACATCAATTGCGCACACTTCAAAGAAAAACAAATAATCTCGGGTCATCTCTGGTCAGGTTACCAGACCAGGTCAAGTGACCCCACCTCCAAAAATGTTTGCAGTTGTGGCAAAGCCAGAGTTTTCACCGATCAGTTTGCAACTTACAGGATGTCATGAGGGTATAAGTACTCACAATTCGTTTATCTCGGAATTTTGATATCGGTGACCTTAGGTCAGGTCAATTTCGTAACTTCCCCATAATAAGTCAATGGGGAAATATACAAATGCTTCCTATTTCAAGGATATGCATGCTATTAGTCCAATTACAACTGGATCATGTTATTATAGGACATTCTTGATGATCCAAGTGTAAGTTTTGTTCAGTGACCCCTATTGGGTCATTTGAGGTCATGTGAGGTCACCATAATTTTTTTGCCAATTACTCCCGACATAATAAAGATAGAGAAGTAAAACAGACATCAATGTGTTTGTCTCGTCGAGACACGTCTTCTCATATGCAACATTCCCTACTTAGGTCACCACTTGACCTTGACCTGAGGTCAAATTTTTAAGTTAATTTGACAACGTTACCATGTATATCATTCGAAGCATCTTGACAGGATAAACACAATTGTGTGAACAGTTTTCCGTTATCTTTATTACGTAAAAAGTTAATAGCGAAAAATGATTTAGCAAAAAACGGATTCCCCCCCTTTTTTGACCTCTGGAGCCTCAAATGTTGACCTGACATCAAATTTGAGGGCACCTTACCGATTGAAAATTTCACTGGCTGGGATTTGCTGTTTTCTGTTTGTTTCTAACTAGCATAGTTTCTGAGATATATGGGAATTTCTGGAGCGATGTCCTAAAAGAGGAAAAAACTTGAAATTTGACCTTTGATGACCTCTGGTGACCTGAATTTTGACCTGACCTAAAACAATACGTAAATACTTTCGATATAAAATGTATCAAGCTATCAAATGCTGTTTTCAGCTTCTCGCTGCGTAGCGTAGTTTTCGAGATCTCGGGAGGAGGGGGGGGCGGAAATCGACCCCCCTGCAGTTCGTGTTCGGCGCAAAGCCCCTGCAGTGCGCGGGTTAAGTTTGCCATGCAGTTCTGTCCAAATCGCGTTCATAACATATAAATCGGACCGGGAAATGGGCAGCGAATGAATTGGCTGGCTATATATATATATTAGCTGGCTATATAAATAAATGTGTCCTGTGCTATCCGCCCAAAATATTCCGCCACCGGCTAATAGTTAAGATATGAGGAATACAAACGTAAAATATTGATAAACACTTTAAGAATGGAGAGCGAGTATTACGTCTCGGTGGTGTAATGCGTGGCGTCCCTAATTACTAGGTGAGTGAAGCGGGTTCGATTCCGGCAGGCGCCCGGACTTTTTCTAAAACGGGATATCAAATATTAAAATATAATTTAGCTGGCTATATAAATACATTTGTATTATTAAAATAAATAGCTGAATCGGACCGGTTAACCTAATCCTAATCGGGGCATTGAACGTATTGGCTGGCTATATAAATTAGCTTGCTATATAAATAAATTAAATGGCTATATAAATAAATGGTACACCATTCACCATTTATTATATTTATGTAAGGATTAGCTGGCTACATAAATAAATGTTTATTATTCAAATAAATACCTAAATCGGACCGGTTAATGGGTATTGAACGTATTGGCTGGCGTTAGCGACGACGGCACTGGTGCTGTGGGCTAGTCGTGGCCAGCCCCGTCGCCGAAGCTGCGCTTTCGAGCGTTTTGCGGTCTTTTGACGGGTGTTGACGAGAGCGACAATTTGAAGTCGTCGTCGTTAGATAAGTTATGTTGCAAGTCTATATTTTGAAATATTTTGTTTTTTTAGTTTGTTTTTAGCATATCTTCAACATTAAGCCAAAACAGTGTCATTTGGAACATTATGGCCGTCTCACCCCTCAGCCAGACTAGAGCAGCGTCTGGCCGTCTCGCCCCTCAGCCAGACCGGAGCAGCGTACGGCCTTCTCGCCCTCGGCCGGGCCGTGGCAGCGTATGTCCATCTCGCCCCTCAGCTAGACCAGGGCAGCGTATGGTCGCCTCCTCCCTCAGCCGGACCGGGGCTGAGGGAGGGTATGGCCGTCTCATCCCTCAGTCGAACCAGTGCAGCGAACGGCCGTCTCGCCCATCAGCCGGACCGGGGCAGCGTACGACCGTCTCACCCCTCAGCAGGATCAGGGCAGCGTACGGCCGTCTCGCCCCTCAGCCGGACCGGTGCAGCATATGGCCGTCTCGAGCCTCAGCCAGACCGGGGAAGTGTATGGCCGTCTCGCCCCTCAGCCGGACCGGTGCAGCATATGGCCGTCTCGAGCCTCAGCCAGACCGGGGCAGCGTATGACCGTCTCACCCCTCAGTCAGACCGGTGCAGTGATGGCCGTCTTGCCAGTCGCACATCACACAGACCGGGGAAGTGTATGGCCGTCTCGCCCCTCAGCCGGACCGGTGCAGCATTTGGCCGTCTCGCCCCTCAGCCGGACCGGTGCAGCATATGGCCGTCTCGAGCCTCAGCCAGACCGGGGAAGTGTATGGCCGTCTCGCCCCTCAGTCAGACGGAGGCAGCGAACGGCCGTCTCGCCCCTCAGTCAGACGGGGGCAGCGAACGGCCGTCTCCCCCCTAGCAGGACCAGTGCAGCATTTGGTCGTCTCGCCCCTCAGCCAGACCGGGGCAGCGTGTGACCATCTCACCCCTCAGCCGGACCGGTGCAGCGTATAGCCGTTTTACCTCTCAGCCAGACCAGGGCAGAGTATGGCCGTCTCGCCCCTAAGCCAGACCGGGGCAGCGTATGGCCGTCCCCCCCCCCCCCCTAGTCGGACCGGGGCAGCGTATGACCGTCTCACCCCTCAGTCAGACCGGTGCAGTGTATGGCCGTCTCGCCAGTCAGAGGCGTCGCTACCTTCTAAAAAGTGGGGGGGGGGGTCCACTGCCAGAGGGAGCGCCATACCCAGACGGGGCGCCCCGGCCTAGAGGGGCGCAAACCCCATGAATTTGCTGGATTTCATTCAGGGGCGAAGGGGTGGGGGGAGGGAATCCAGTTGCGTATTCTCCCCCCCCCCCCAAAAAAAAATGTTAAACTGTAGGTATGCACGTCCGACGCCGTGTTTTTTTTGGGAGGGGGGGACAAATCATGGTTTCAGGACCTTTCGGGCGGCCGTGGCCCCTTGCCCCCTGGATCCGCCCCTGATTTCACTTGCTTAATTTTCAGGTTCCTCTTCACATAAAAAGAGGTGAGGTGGTGAACCATGAATATATATCGACGAATCAAGACGAAATATCGAATATAAATGTCGACGTTACGCAGCGGGCAATTCAATTTTGCATTGGTTTTCAATCGAAAAAATACCGCTTTGACAACTACAAACATACACCCGCACAGCCGCGCGCTTATGCAAGGACTGCAATTGCACAATCAAGGGCGGATCCAGCCGGCCGTTTTTTTGTTGTTTTTTTTGCTTTTCTTTGGGGGGCAAACCGTTTTTAGCGAACATTATCTACCCCAATTTCGAATTTCTTACCGGATTTGGGCCTCTTTATTTTGCAACCACACGATTTCTAATGATGTCTTTATTTTGATATTTTTGTGTGCTTTTCGCTTTTCAACCCTTTGGGATATCGAAAAAGGAAAGATGTCAGCTTACAGTTTGTATTGTTCCGACATTGCCTTACAATGAGCAAAACTATGTCAATTGTCAGCTGTACCCAGGGGCGTCGCCGATAATTTTTGAGTGGAGGGGTCGGCTGAAATGACGAAAAAAATATACCCCATTTTTGTATTGGTGTAGTTTGCCTTTGCAGCATTTTAAGGTGAATTTGCATGTTATAGTAGGTACTTGTTATTTAGCACCGCGAAGCGGCGCGAAATTTGTACGGGTTTGCCTGATAAAACCCAGAAACATAGGCGGTAGGCCTTGTAGAGAATAAGAAGGTATTCATGCTATTCACTCAATTCACCGTTACAACGAACCGAAGACGATGGCGATGGCTCGTTATGACGATGGCCACTGATGTGACGCCGCGAAGCGGCGTAAAAAATTTAGTTTTAGGTCGTGGAAAACGAAATTTTAATATTGTAACCAGACCGTGAGTGGAGCCAAGCCTCAGGTAACCCCTATTCCTGGTTGCACATCTCGGTATGATGAAAAATATTGAAATTAAAGTAGCTTTTCATATATATATTCTTCGGATAGTAAATCACGATGACCGGTGGCAGTCAGCGCTCAATAGTACATATGATAATAATAACTATACATACACCGAATCTATGTACCGAACTGTAACAAACAACTGGTAACAGTGCAAATGGTTTGAAAGCAGCAAGAGACAGAATTACTTTTCCGCACATAAATGGTCCCTGCGGATCTGGAGGAGCCTGGGGCGAGATGGCTTGGGGAGATGGTCCTGGCCTGGTCTTCGGTCCAGCAAGTTGGGCACCGCTGGAGCAGCTTCCGGGTGCCGATGTCCGCGTCTTTGCGGTCGCGTCGCATTTTTCGGAACTGGGCAGACTAGCTAAAAACGTATCCCACTTGCAAGTTAATATTTTATGAAGGGATTGAGCCCTGGGCTAGCAATTAGGTACCGCCAAGTAGATACTCTGCCAGACACTTAATGAATTCATTTTCCCATTTCCCAAATTTGTATTAGCAATTGCGTATTTTGTGTCATGCCGCGAAGCGGCGCGAAATTTTCAAGTTTTGAATTGTGGATAGCTGAATTCGAACTGCTCCCAAGACCATTTTTACAACTGTACGTCCGACCGTTTTTTTTTGGGGGGGGCGGCAAATCATAGTTTCAGGACCTTTGGGGGAGGCATGGCCCTTTTGCTCCTCCTATATCCGCCCCTGTTGCACATTAACATTGGACATACCTATGCATGACTGCCTGTGAGGTCTGAACTCAAAATCACGCGACGTAAAACAAAACATTGCAGTTTATGTCGGTCTTCTGCTATAGCAACTGCGCTGCCGTAAACAGATTTCACAATGAAGAAAACAAATACGGGAAAGTTTATCAAGGAAGGAAAGGAAATATCAGCCAATAACTTGCAAACGGTAAATCGCACAGACATTCAAATGGTACCCATCGCTTCGGTGCATCATGACGGGTACGGTGGTGAATTATAATCAAGGGGATCGGTCCAGGCGCACAACCAGAAAACACATTTCGGGAAGGGGAGGATACGGCTGTTGGGGTCGTCATCTCCAGTCCAAAAGGGGCCTCATTTCCGATCCAAAGGGGTGCCACCGGCACTCACGACTCGAGAAGCGACACCTGCACTCGCAGCCCCCCCCCCCCCCTGCGAGGCATGCAGGGGCGCCGACTGCACAGTCACGACTCACAACGCATTATGCCGCACTCGGAAGGTATCTCGTCGCCCTCGGAAGTATGGGTGGTGGATCTTTTCAGATAAAAGTTAGTGGGGCAAACTATCACATTGCCTGGTTGTTTTGCATGTTTGAAGTGAAAGTGGTCATTTTAACAACAGGGACCGTTCAAATCTAACAAAGGTTGGTGGGGCAAAGCGGGAAGTTGCTGGGACCCCACCGTCAGTTGCTGGGGCCCCACCGAATAGGGAACTCCACCCGCCCTCGCAAAACATCTTGCCGCCCTCGAAAGGCATCATGCCGTCCTTGGAAGGCATCATGTCGCCCTCAGAACCCATTATACCGCCCTCAGAACGCATTATACCGCCGCCCTTGGAAGGCATCATGCCGCCCTCGGAAGGCATTTTGCCGCCATCAGACGACGTCTTACCGCCCTCGTAAGACATTCTGCCGCCCTTAGAGCGTAGTATGCCGCCCTTAGAAGGCACTATGTCGCCCTCGGAAGACACCTTACCGCCCTCGGAAGCATCTTATCGCCATCGCAACTGTAATAAAGGGGCGCCACATTTTGGAAGAGGGGCGCCCATGAGCTTGGGCCAGTGGCGTGCGCATAAATTCACGAAGGACCAGGTCATTGCCTTGAGGGGCGCCACCAATATTGGTGAACATTTTGCAGGAGGGGGGGGGGGGGGCTCTCCTTCCTCGCGTGCTCGTCGTACTTTTAACATTTTGTGGGGCGCCATCACTAGCCGGAGGGGCGCCGTCACTAGCCGGAGGGGCGCTGTCACTGGCCGGGGGGCACCGTCACTAGCCGGAGGGGCGCCGTCACTGGCAGGGGGCGCCGTCACTATCTGGAGGGGCGCCGTCACTATCTGGAGGGGCGCCGTCACACGCTGGAGGGGCGTGGTCACTGGCCGGAGGGGCGCCTCACTGGTCGGAGGGGCGCCGTCACTAGCCGGAGGGGCGCCGTCACTCGCCGGAGGGATGTGGTCACTGCCCGGAGGGGCGCCGTCACTGGCCGAAGGGGCGCCGTCACTGGCCGAAGGGGCGCCGTCACTGGCCGGAGGGGCGCCGTCACTAGCCGGAAGGGCGCCGTCACTGGCCGGAGGAGCACCATCACTATCCGGATGGGCGCCATCACTATCCGGATGGGCATCGTCACTAGCCGGAGGAGCGCCGTCACTGACCGGGGGAGGGGGGCACCGTCACTGGCCGGAGAGGGCAGTCACTAGTTAGAGGGCGCCGTCACTCGCCGGAGGGGCGCCGTCACTATCCGGAGGTGCGCCCTCACCCGCCGGAGGGGCGCCGTCACTGGCCGGAGGGGGCGCCTTCACTGGCTGGAGGGGGCGCCGTCACTGGTCGGAGGGGCGCCGTCACTGGCCGGAGGGGCGCTGTCACGGGCCGAAGAGGGGCGCTGTCACGGGCCGAAGAGGGGCGCCCTCACTGGCCGGAGTGGTGCCGTCACTGGCCGGAGGGGCGCCGTCACTGATCGCCAGCTTTGCATGGGCGCCTCGGGTCCAAAGGATCAGGTCATGCCCTGACTGACCGTATACTCGGTACGCGGCTTGGGCCCTCACTGACATAGGGGCGCACATATACTGGCGGGGCATTTTTGGTGGCCTTTTGAGTTTTTCCTTGTTTTTATTTTTGTGTGATTTGTTTTAAAGGGGCCCTTTGGCGCCCTCTAAAAACTCAGTACAGACCCACTTTTTGAGGGAGCGCCTTCGGCGCCCGCTCAAAAGTGGGGGGTCCGGGGCACCCGGACCCCCCCCCCCCCACCCCACCCCCGGTAGGGACGCCCCTGTCGCCAGTCGCACATCACACATACCGGGGCAGCGCACAGCCGTCTCCCCCTCAGCATGAATTAAACGAATGATAATTATCCGCGGTAAACGTGATAGGATCGTGCCTTAGGCGCAGCTATCCGTATCCCGTTCGAAATATTCGCACCGCACCGAGCCGCCGCACAGTCGGACCACAGCACCAGTGACGTCACGGTAATGTTCGATTGGGGCGCTAAAATCCCCGGACGACTCTACCTCTATTATACCAAGGCCATCTATTATACGGCCTAGTAGTGTCAGGGGGGTTTCACCTGTGTTGTGGGCCATAGGGAAGCCCGATTTGCTAGCCGCGACCTTGAGTGACGTCACTGGGCGTCACTTTGACCGAGCGCCGGGAGTCTCAAAACGTAAACAAAACGGCGGCCATTCTTAAGGTTGTGGTAATCTGGGTAGGGTTTGGCTAGGACTTTGGGCGATGTTTTATTTAGGTGCTGTTTTTTTTTAAAATGTGATCCTGAAAGTTGCTTATATCTGATAGGAATAATTCAACAGTAATTTAACGATCCTGGCTCCCGGAACCTTACTTTGATGGTGCCTTTTGACAAAACTAGTGTTGGCTTAGGTGCCTCCCGAACCGAAGACTAATGTGATGTGGATCAGGATGTGAAAGAGATTGGTACATTTCTCACCATGGTTCGACTTATCTTAATTGTAATGTGCTAACAGTGCATCTACTGTCGTTTCAGAATGTGTTGGCCAGGAATACAGAAATGAAGGCTTAGTAGTATTTTACACTGGCGACGAGGACGAGAGCCATGTCAGACCACGTTGATGCAGCACTAGCAACAGCAGGAAGACCCTGCGACCTGGGGACCGACCCCAGCCAGTTCCTGACCCGCTTTGAAGACTGGTGGGAAACCCACAACCTCCTGGTAGACTCTGTCACGGACCTCCCAGACGCAAGGAAGCTGAAGCTCCTGCTACTGTGGGGGGGGGGCAAAGAGTTCAGGAAGTTTGCCAAGGATGCGGGGGTGCTGTTGGAAGCAGAAGGACCTGATAGACCAGCTGATAGCCTCAAAACCGCACTGGTCAAGATCACAGCGACGTGCTCTCAACATGTCAATCTGACCATGGCAATGTACAAACTCATGCATGCCAGGCAAGGCACCAAGACTGTCACTGAGTTCGCCCATGAGATAGATGAGCTGGCTTCTCGATGCCAGTTGACCACAGTGCCCCACACCCCGGACAGGGCCAAGAAGGATGCCTTCGTGTTCGGCACCTCTGATGAGAAGCTCCGACAAGAGGCTCTAGCTAAGGACCCAGACTATGGAACCCTCCTGCGGCTTGGGACAAGTTACGAGCAATCACGCAAGGACTCTGGGAAGATACGAGCAGGGGCGGAGGTTACTGACGCAGTCAGACAAGTACTAGATACCGACGAGGTGGAGGCCGTGGTGGCTAAGATGCTGGCACACAAGCTACCAGGAAGGTACAGCGTCCGACCCACACCCGTATCAAGCTACAAGGGTGGAGCAACAGGGGGTCAAGGTTGGCCGAAATGCCCAAACTGCCCACCACACTTCAGGACCCACGCACCAGGGAGGTGCCCAGCCAGAGGCAAGACGTGCGCAGCATGCCAGAAGAAGCACCACTTCGCTGGGGCCCCCAACTGCAAGCTCAAGGAAGGCGATGTGCGGAAGGTGGAAGGGTATGAGTATGACGATGACAATGACGATGTTGGTCGGGTGATAGAAGTGGGACTCCTGCGAACTGAAGAAAGCAACCACGTCAGCCTGCAGGTTAACGGGGAGTCAGTGCGCTTCTTCGTTGACTCAGGCTGCAGGAAGACGCTCATCCCGAACCACATATACACGCCAACCATGGGACGCCTGACAAGGACTTCAGTCAGGTTCCGGCCGTATGGGACAAGCACCCAGCTGGAAGTTCGTGGGCAGATCCCTGTAAGCCTGTGCAGCCAGAGCGGGGCACAAGTGGAGTCCACGGCATACGTCGAAGATGGACACCAAGTAGAGCCCCTCCTGGGCGATGCAGACGCCAAAGCCCTGGGGATACTGCAAATCCGCCACGAAGGGGGAGCAGTGGAGGCAGTCGCCGGCATCACCACCTCACTTCGCAGTGCTGGCATCACTGTGACAGGCAAGAAGGCACCCGCAGCACCAGTGCCAGAGGATGAACGGCAACAAGTCCAACAGCTGTTGGATCGACACAAGAAGGTCTTCGATGGCGTCGGACTCCTGAAGGGCCGCGAGGCTAGATTCCACATCGACACCACGGCGCCACCAGTGTCAGCGCCGTACCGGCCAGTACCGCTAGCCTGTCAAGGCCGGCTAAGCGAGCACCTCGATGAGCTACGCAGGGCTAGCAAAATAGAAGATGTAGATCCAGAAGAAGAGAGCCCCTGGATATCAAATGTGGTCATCACCGAGAAGAAGAGTCAGGGACAAATCAGGATGAACGTGGACATGCGCACTGCCAACAAGGCCCTCCGTCCCACCAAGAGACACGTCATCACTGTACAAGAGATGAGGCACAAGCTGAAAGGGGCTACGCAGTTTTCAGAGATGGACATGACACACGGCTTCCATCAGATCAAGCTGGCGGAAGACTCAAGAGACATCTCAACGTTCAGGACACATGAGGGGCTCCACAGGTTCAAAGTCCTCTTCTTCGGCCCCAGCCCAGCATCGGACATCTTCCACGAGCTCGTTAGCCAAGCACTTCACGGGCTGCCGGGCTGTGAGTCGATCCACGACAACATCCTAGTCTGGGGGAAGACACCAGAAGAAGACCTCAAGAATCTGGACAAGTGCCTCACCCGCTTAGAGGAGCGCGGCCTGACACTGAGAAGAGAAAAGTGCACGTTCGGTGCAACCTCCGTGACCTGGTTCGGATGGGAGTTCTCGGCATCCGGCATGTCGGCGGACCCCAAGAAGGTGGCGGCGATCAAGGCGGCCGGGCGCCCCGAGTCAGTCGACGACGTCAAGAGCTTCCTTCAGGCCTGCCAATTCAACGCCAGGTTCATGTATGACACCGAGAGGGCGTATGCACAGATTACCAGGCCACTCCGAGATCTGACACAGAAGGGTAGGAGATTCCTGTGGAGTCCGGCGTGTGAGGCGTCATACAAAGAGATCTGTCACGCAATGGTCAGCAACACGGCGCTCCAGTCGTTCGACCCGACTCTGCCGACGAAGCACGTCGCGGACGCAGCGCCGGATGGCATCGCCTCCAGCCTCTTCCAAGAGCTACCAGACGGAGCCTGGGTGCCTGTCGACCACGCCAGCCGCGCACTGACCGCTGTAGAGCGGAACTACTCACAGTTCGAAAGAGAGTCCCTGGCGCAGGCATGGGGCATCAACTACCACAGGCACTACCTGCTGGGCATCAACTTCGAGTCGTACACCGACCATCGGCCTCTACTGGCGGTGTACAACAACGGCCGCCGGGGCAACGCCCGCGTCGAGCGCCACCGGCTGAAGGTCCAGGAGCACACGTTCACGATGCGCCACCTGCCGGGCAAGGCGAACCCTTGCGACTACATGTCGCGCCACCCGAGGGCGCTTGAACACCACAGCACAGCAGAACGGCAGGACATGGTTCTAGAGACGGGCGATGACGTTTGTATCAGCGCCATCATCACCGACGACCTGCCAGACGCAGTGGACCTGGCAACGATCCAACGAGCTACAAGAGAAGACAGAGTCAGCCAAAAACTGATCAGATGCATGGAGCGCGGACAACTCGGCAAGGAGGAGGGATTGAGACCGTTCCGAGACGTCTTCACAGAGCTCCTGCACACCCAAGGGGTGATCCTGCGACAGGACCGGTTGTACATTCCGGACGTCGAGGTACAGCCAGGACTAGGAAGCCTCCGACGTCTGGTGGTGGACCTGGCCCATGCAGGCCATCAAGGCATCGTCAAGTGCAAGAGGCTGCTGCGCGCAAAAGTTTGGTTCCCACAGATGGACAAGATGATCGAACAGAGGGTCACGGGCTGTCGAGGCTGCCAGGCGTCCACCCGTACGGTCACGCGGGACCCCCTTCGACCAACGCCGCTCCCGGAGCGGGCGTGGCAGCACGTAGACATGGACTTCTGGGGCCCACTTCCGAGTGGAGACTACCTACTCGTGATAGACGAATACTCACGCTACTCGGTGGTGGAGCCGACTCAGAGCACCAGCGGGGACACAGTGATACCCATCCTGGACAAGGTGTTCTCAACACACGGCTTTCCAGACTCAGCCAAGACGGACGGCGGTCCACCCTTCAACGGTCATGCGTTCACAACGTACATGCGCTGGGCCGGGTGTCAGCACAAAAAAGTAAGCGCGGAGGACCCCGAGGCCAACGGACTAGCCGAAAACTTCATGAAGATCCTGAAAAAAAAATCCTGGCATACGTCGATCGTCGAGGGCAAGAACCCCAAGCAAGAAATGTACAAACTGCTCAGGCAGTACAGGGCCACGCCGCACAGCAGCACAGGGCGGGCGCCAGCAGAGGCGCTCTTCAACCGGCCATTCAAAACAAGACTGCCGAACCTAGCCTGGCCAACACATGGCAGTCAGGACCTGGAGGAGAAACACAACGCTTCGAAGGCCACCCAGAAGCGCTACAAGGATAAGAAAACGAACGTTCGGGCACACGCCATCACGGTCGGAGACACCGTCCTGCTGCAACAAACGGCGACCAAGCAGCGACCCTGGTACGACCCGTTCCCCTACTGTGTCACGCAGGTGGTGGGAACACAAATAACAGCGTCAAGGGATGACAAGAACATCACCAGGGACGCACAAAGACTCAAGAAGGTCAAGCTCGACTCAAGAGCCGCCAACCACTACGAACGGCAGCGGTACCCGACGAGGCAGACGCCGGATGACGAGGCCTGGTCGGCTTGGCCGGACCAACCAGAACACCAGATGGCGAACGATGTCGCTGACTCTCTCGGCGCGGACACAGCGCCCCAGACTGGCGGCACTGACGCGGCGCCTGACCCCCTCTGTGCGGGCGCCGCGCGGCGGACTTGCGGTGCTGATGCGGCTGCCGTGGCGGCGGGCGACAGGCCGCTGCTTCCAGACGTCCCGAACCCACGGCGGTCCGTTCGCGCGAAGCGGCAGCCCGCGTACCTGCGCGGTTACGAGCTCTAAGCAGGCACGCAGGCGAATCAGTGAGTGACCGGGGTGCGCAATAGCGTGAACTATGTAAACGGCGAGTGAAAGCGGAATGACCATGTTTTGTTTGTTTGTTTGTTTATGTTTGTTTGGACCCGCTCGCGAACTTCGCGTTCGCGCGCGTTCTGAAGTTCGCGCGCGAACCGAATTGAAGCAAGC
>JAXIVJ010008959.1:22500-37500 GCA_036785665.1 Chirona hameri
TGTCTGGTGCATATCTATGTGGTTCTGATGCATATCTTAACCCTCGCCCTAGGGGGGGGGGGGGGGTGCTGACTGCCCCCTGAGGTTTTTCGGTTTTTCTTTGAATAACTTTTTACACATGCGGCGCATCTTGCTGAAATTTTCAGTAGCTGAGTTTACAACAATTATACGTATGCTGTAAAAATTTAATTGAAATTGGTTAAGTAGATTGGGAGATAATCATGTTTTGATGACATGTTGGTGGAAAAACGATAAATATTTGAAAAATCGTAGAAAACAGAGTTTTGAAGCAAATTGCAAACGCAATTCACCAAACTAAAGATATAAAATGTAATTCTCTTTAAAATGGCAATCTCGGATTTCCGATTTTTTTTGGTGTTTTGACCCCTAAAATAAAACATTTATGCTTGTCTTCAAATCACCACAAATCAAAATTTTCAAAGATGTTAGAAAAACCGGAATATATGTGAGAGAACTGAGTATGGACAATACCCAAACCAAATTTCAAAGCAATATTTCTATTTTTGACTGAGTGATGGCTCCATAAGTGTAAGAAACTCATGACGTCATTTTTGTAATAACTTTTTGGACTTTTTTTTAGCAGATACGAACAAATTATTATCTTTTCTGTATTTCTGAGACAAAACTGGTCTAGGAACATGCATTTTATTTACATTTACCAATTTTTTATTTTGATGTTTTCTGACAGAGCAAAATCGCTGTTCTGGACGTGGTCGATCGAGGTCATTCACTTGACCTGTAAGGTCACTCGTTGACCTGAAACCTAAAAAAATGCATACCGTTAGATTCCAAACATGACTGGCAACATGTTGGCTCTTACCGCGTTGCTCTATGTTGCTTGGTTTGGAAGTTAACCGGGGGTCTTTTTAGGACCCCCATAGGGCGAAGGTGAAAAACCTCCAGTAGGGCGAGGGTTAACATGAATTTTGACATAGTATGTAATATGTATTGATTGTCTTGGAAGAGATTGGTGTTTGCCAATTCAATAAATATTTGCTTGTTTGTCACACACAATACAAATTTGATGCAGTTTAATAGCCTATAATTGGAGGTGTCAAAGAAAAGTGATATGTTTTGTCACACTATATTGGAATTAGTGCATTTATCCCTGCATTTATTTACAAATGTGTTGCATATCTACAGGAAGACGGGCAACTCAGTGGAGGCGTGCCGGACTCTGGTGTCAGTGGAGGCGTGCTGGACTCCGTCGACAGTGGAGGCGTGCCGGACTCTGGTGTCAGTGGAGGCGTGCCGGACTCTGGAGGCAGTGGAGGCGTGCCGGACTGGTGGCAGTGGAGTCATGCCGGTCTCTGGTGGCAGTGGAGTCGTGGCCGGACTCAGGTGGCAGTGGAGGCGTGCTGGACTCCGTAGGCAGTGGAGGCGTGCTGGACTCCGTCGGCAGTGGAGGCGTGCTGGGCTCCGTCGGTAGTGGAGGCGTGCCGGACTCTGGTGGCAGTGGAGGCGTACCGGACTCTGGTGCCAGTGGAGGCGTGCTGGACTCCGTCGGCAGTGGAGGCGTGCCGGACTCTGGAGGCAGTGGAGGCTTGCCGGACTCTGGTGGCAGTGGATGCGTACCGGACTCTGGTGGCAGTGGAGGCGTGCCGGACTCGGATGACAGTGTCGCCTCCACCTGCGGCTCAGGTAGTTGAATGCCGCTCGCGCAGATGATCAAGGCACAGGAAAGAGCAGCGAACCAGGTTCGCCAGCACAGCTGGAGCTCCGAGTGATCTGGCGGAGCTCCAAGTGATTGCTGACCTGTCACCATCTGTCGCTAAACGGCCGCTGCGCGACCGCATACAGACCGCTGTCCTGGCGTCTTCTTTCGCCGCCCCGCCGCTGTCCTTCCGTAGCCCGGCCGCCGCCGCTGGCGAGAGTGAGCGGACGTCTTCGCAAAGGAGGCCAGCGCCCTCCTCCAACAATACCCGCCCATCGACGTCGCCACCACCCAGAAGGCCGTCTCCCGATCCGCCACCTCCACCTGGCAGCGATCATGGCCTGGCGGGCGGTACAAGGATCATGAAACCCGCCAGCGGGGCCCGGTCGGCGACGGCGACCGTCTCGCTACGGTGGACATCCGGCAGCTCCGAGCCGGGCACTGGAGCGGCTCGGAGCAGTACCTCCACCGGATCGGCCGCCGACCTAGGCTCGGCTGAGGGCAGTGCAGCGCCGAGGGATGTCCCGCCGCCCTGTGCCGGCTATGCAGAGAAGAGGCTGACACACCGAGGCACGTGCTGCAGCGGTGCCCCGCCCTGGTCAGAGCTCGCCTCCGGCACCTGGGCGTCATCCACCCGGACCCGACTACCCTGCGCGATGACGGTGTGGTGGCGGCCTTGGCCGCCGGGTTCCGCGCCCAACTGAGCTGCAATGGCTACACCCGGGATGCGAGCCGGAGGGAGTAACGAACGAACGAACGAGAGTTGTATTCTGGCATGTCGCTGTCCGCCGCCGAAGGATGTGGCAAGATTGGCACTCTCGCCAGTCTGGTCTGCCGCTGTTGGCATCGAGGTAGGGAGCGAGAACGACAATGCTGTGCCGTGTGTGCCACAGTATGTTGCTTTGTGCCGCTGTCGGGTGGGAGTGGGGGGCGAGAGCGACCTGCCTGCCTCTGACCTGCCTCTGTCTACTGCTTTGTGCCACTGCGTGACTGTCTGCCTCTGTGTGTGTGACTGTCTGTCTCTGTGTGACTGTCTGCCGCTGTGTGCCACTGAGGGCGGAGGCGAGAGCCGCACTCTGCCATGTTGCTGTCTGCTGCTGGCTTGACACAAGCTCTGTTTACCGTAACTAAACACACCCCGTCTGTCTGAGAAGGATCACATTCTGTCATGGCACTCGGAGGGGTGTCACAACCCGTCGGGACTATGTGAGACGTGCTGGCCACCTTGAGCAGTGTTGCAAAATACATATTCGCTCTTCTTGTGTCGGAATATGGACAGCTGATTAAATGAACCGTAGCTTGATGATTCGTAAAAAAAATGTATCACAGATATCGAATGACTACAGTTTGTTGAAGTATGGATGTACCACACCAAATTACATCCCACGAACTAGATTTGGCGGCCGACCGATACTTGGCTCCACAAGCGGGACGCGGGCGAAGAGACGCCCAGTGACGTCACACAGCGGTCGGTGCAGAATGTAAACAAATCGCCTGGTGACGCTACCTTCTTATAGGGCCTTGAGTAGTGTGATATATTGGCCTTGGCCTTGAACAAGTTGGTTTATTTGTGCATTAGTATCCATTAGTATGAGTTTTATATATACCTATTTTTATATTAGTATTTGTATATTATAATTTGATATTAGGGTCGTATTCCGTGCAAAAGCGGAATATCGCCGATATTAGTATGAGGCTTTTAAGCGTGCAGTGTCTGAACTTTTAGTTGAGTGAAGCGATGAAAATGAGTGTGACTGCGTGTGTTTTTTTTATTTTCTATAAGGTGTCAGTGTGTGTACTTTTATATTCATCTAATCTTATTGTGTGTTGTATACCGAGTGTCTTTTTAACATGTCTCTTCTTAACCCTGACCGACACTCTGAATAGACATTTTAAAATGGAGTGTTTTAATTGTTTAATACAATATAATACCTAGCCTTGCCCTTGGACAGTGGACTGAGTATCCAGTGCTCTCTCTGGAGCCTGAGTCGGGAGTGTGACCAGGGCCGTATAATATGGTGTGAGCAACTATTGGGTAAAGTATTGGGCTCCAACATTTTGTATTAATTGCAGCAGACTTGTTTGTGTATTACTAGCAAAACCGCCACAGTCCAAGGCTTGTTTCAGCTTCCGACCCATTATATTAATATTATATAATTATTTGGGCACAGTGACCAGCAGACATATCATACAGGTAGACAATCGATTTGATACTGATACAGGTAGTTTCATTTTTGCACACAAATTTGCTCTGAAAGAATTAAGGGTATGTGGTATGCAAATTTCTGTACCTTTGTGTGTATTTGCCTTTTCTTCATTGACGTAATGACATGGGGCCTGTTCCCGTGGCGCCTCTAGCCTCCTCCAAGTTGCTCCAACTTGCAACTGTCTGTGCAATAGGATATGACTGGAGCAACTTGGAGGAGGTTAGAGCCTGACTGGAAAAAATACACTCACTATGCTGGACGCCTCGGCGGAGGCGTTGCAGCAAAATTTTGGTGCAATGGCTGTTGCACCGAAATTTATTGGGTGCTACACCGCATACACAACACCTGTTAACACATAAATGTGAAGTCAGCGTGTGGAACGCCTCACAGCGCTGTGTCAGCCTCAGCATAAGGATGTCACCGTCTTTCAGTGCAAAGCATCAGGGGCGGATCCAGGGGGGGGCAAGGGGCCCCAAAGGTCCTGAAACTATGATTCCCCCCCCAAACGGTTGGACGTACAGTTGTAAACATTGCCTTTGCAGCAGTCAAAATCCAGCTATCCACATTGAAAAACCTGAAAATATTGTGCCGCTTCGCAGCATGATACAAAATTCGCAATTGCTTATAAAAATTGGAAAATGGCCAAATTAATTAATTAAGTGTCTGGCAGAGGCTCTCCTTAGCAGTACCTAATTGCTAGCCCCAGGGCCCACTCCCTTCATACAGTATTAACTTTCAAGGGGGCTACATGTTTAGCTAGTCTGCCGAGTTCCGAAAAAAGGCGACGTGAACGCAAAGACGCGGATATCGGCTCCCGGAAGCTGCTCCAGCGGTGCCCAACTTGCTGGACCGAAGAGCCTAATAGTGGGACCAGGCCAGGACCATCTTCCCAAGCCATCTCGCCCCAGACTCCTCAAGATCCACAGGGACCATTTATGCACGGAAAGGTCGTTCTGTCTCTTGCTGCTTTTAAACCGCTTGCACTGTTCGCCAGCTCCCCCGACTTTTCGCCTTTTAGGATTTTTGGGAAATTACTTCTATAAATGGGAACACACTTTCCAAAAATGGAAGCTTCCGAAAATATACAATTTAACCAGTGTCGCCGACTGAATTGTGAAGTCAGTTGTGAGGCTCCTGGCAGGAGCAGCCCAGTTGTGTACCAGTGGACAGTGGGCCCAGTTGTGCGGCCTTGAAGGATGGAACCGGAATCTCGGGGGGGGGGGTGTGGTCTGTGCGCCGAACTTTTGCTATATGAAATTGCGCTGGACGTGCGCCGAAATTTTCGGCGCAATCGCCGAATTACGCTGGACATGTTGGTGAAAGCGTGTATTTTTTCCAGTCGGAGGTTAGAGGAGGTTAGAGGCACCACAGGAATAGGCCCATGATGAAGCCATTTAATTCCTTTCAATATTTCATATATTTGTTAGTAATCTGTAAAATCCAGCTGACATGTTTTGCATGTTCCCAAGGGTCATTTTTAACGGGTGGTAATTTTCCCTGAGGTATAAAAACCTTTTGCGGTATTTAGTGCATTGTCTGGTATTTCATGTGCTTCTCTGGTATGTTTGGGGAACTTTGTAGTTTATGAAAAATCTACCTTTTATGAGTACTAGTGTGTTAAACATTAGTGCTTCTGTGGTAAAACTAGTATACCTTGAGTAAATATGACTGTCCTTGGCGCTGCAGACGATCCCCATGGACATTGGACCAGGGTGTGGCAGGAAACAATTGTAATAACATAATCAAACCTGACCTAACTTTTACAGCAATTACGGTCGCAGGGACTCACTTTTAGAACGCTCTGCTTGAAATCGCTCGCTCACTAAGTTTGGTTGTGGCTGTTCTAAAGATGCTGAGGGCTGAGACCATGGCATAGGAGCGAGCATGTAAATACCTATATCTAATGCTTTTGTGCTTTTGACCATGTTGGGCCTATTTTCAGAAGGCAGCACATCATTACACTGAGGTCATGATAAGACACTTGTGCTTGCAATCATGGAGAGTGGGCAAACAAAGCCCACATGGATACCTCATCGTGAGGAGAAGTAATGCATTGATCAAACCTAGAAAACATGCAAGACTTATGCCATTAACTCAATGCTATAGTAGCAGGTAATTATTGATATTTGTGTTTTGTCAATTTTGTATTTGAAATTACTCAACAAACTATTATGTTACAAAAATATATGAATAAATGGTAGTTGAGTGTTACATGTATTTGTGATACATGCCAGGGGTGCAGGTTCCTATTCAGTCAGGGAGCTTCAGCCCCCCCACCACACTTTGACAAAGAAGTGGGTCAAATCTGGGGAGAAATCTGCATGTTGTAGATTTTGCTTTAAGCGATTTTTTCCAGCTCAGCCCCCCTCCCCCCCCCCCCCCAACTTGTTTGGAGAAGCTATGCCCCTGACACATGTGTTATAGGTATTGCTAATGTAATGCAATATTTCATGCATGCTTATATGTTGTCATCTTCATATTAGCCATTTGTTGATTTCTGGTGGTTGAAGTTTAATATGACTCTCACCCAGTCCAAGGGTAGGCGACTTGGTTCAAGGACAAGTCAAGGTATTGGTGAAAACAGGATCTCTTGGTTCTAATGCACTTACAGTTTTATATTTTATATACTCTGTCATCAGAATAGTACTGTAATGCTGTGAATAAAAAAATGCAGTACTTTTTTCATTTAATTTAGCCAAATGGTTATTATTCTATCTCCAGCTCAATGACAGGCAGTGTTACAAAGGGATCCTGAACATGCCACATAACACAATGCTGTGGCATGGTCTACCTGTGCCAAGTTGGCCCTCTCCCAGTTCCCAATCAAGTTATTGTTTTTATTTGGCAACAGCAGCTCCCTTTCTTGGGCTCAAAGCCATTAGTAATGGTCTATTAGCATATCAGCTTACCTGCCACTCACAGTGGCAGGTAACTCATTCTGGTGCCCTGCTTCTGACCGTGCACTATAGGCTGCTTCATATCTTGGATACCAGTGGATCCCTCAACAATGTTTGAAGGTGTACTTTGAACACAGTGGGTCCCTCAACACATTTGTAGGGCAGATCTATGCTCCAAGTGGATTTGGCCTCTGGGATTCAGATCCCAGAGATCTGAATGTCTAGTTACTTTCATGCTGTACCACCTGTGTCTCGTCTCTGGCTATTGTTTTCACCTCTTAGTGTGTTGCGTCTAACCTGTTCCGGCTGTCTCCAGGTACCAGGACCCGACCGTGTTGGACGCCACGCCGCGGAAGCCGCTGTCACCGGCCGCCTACGAGGACGTCTGCGAGGAAACCCTGGAGAGCCTCTGCTCGGCCCTGGAGGAGCTGCTCGAGTCGACCATCAACCAGCCAGGGGTCGATATCGAGCTCAGCGTGAGTTCTGCGCCACACTGATAGTTTCAGCTATGCTTGCAGCAGAGCTGCGGAGTCGGAGTCGGTCGAAGTGGGTGATTTCGGTTGGAGTCGGCAAAATGTTATCGACTCCGACTCTGGCGGTCAGTCATGGCTTCAGGTACATTTCAGGTTCAGATACTTGCATGGGCTTCAGGTACATTTTAGTGAGCCACCGGTGGCGATGACTACAAAAATCATGCCAGTTCGACTTTGTTTGCTACCAATAACCGCAGTGAGACACGCAAGGCGTCAATCGAAAGCTCTCGATGATACGCATCGAAAGCACACACGAAATTGTCAAAATAAGGTCACATGTCAGGTCAAAGGTATAAATTGAGATATTTGAGTTTTTGGGCCATACTTTCCATCCAAAGCCTCAGATTGAGACTATTATCGCACAAAGTGTTCCCAAAGGTATAATGAATCTCCCGCATAAGCACAATTAAAACTGTAAGCAAAGGTCAAGGTCAGGTCACAAAAGGTCACAGGTTTACGAAAGACATGCGCGATGCAAACACATGTTTTATGGGTTATTCTGCATGTATAATTCGATAGTAGCAGCCATTTTAACAATCTGACACCATATAAGGTCAAGGTCAGGTCATAAAAGGTCAACATTTGTAATTGATTAATGTAAATAAAAAAGGCATGTTTCTTGACCAGTTTTGTCACAGAAATACAGTGCTGGCGCTCATTTTGTTGTACCTGGTCACTAAAAGCCAAAAAACACGATGTAAAAATATGACGTGTGAGTTACTCATACCTAGGGAGCCATAAGTCAGTCAAAAATAAAGATATTGCTTTAAAATTTGGTTTGGATAGTGTCCACATGTGGTTCTTCAACATATCTTCCTGTTTCTTTTTTAATGTTCTTATTTGGATTCTGAGGGCATTAAAAAAAGACAACACAATTTTTACAAATCCGAGATAGACATTTTGTAGCCCTTGCTATTCTTGCCTATGCTATCTTTTGGCGTTTTTCGATTGCATTTTTCTCAAAATATGGCATTGTTACGGCCTTCGAAACAAAACTCAGCTAAACAGATGATTTTTGTGTCAAACACTTGTGTAGTGGCGTCACTAAATTCGCTATATCTCGAAATATTTTCGACGAAATTGCTTCGTTTTTGCACAGAAGACGTAACATTGATGTAGGAGAAGGTACCTGAAGTTTCACGTCGATAGTGCTTTTGGCTTTGAACTATTGACATTTAGGCCGTCGTAGCGTGCCCAAGTCAACTGCTAATTTGGTTACCGTGTTATTCAATGTTTGTTGATTGTTAAGGATATTAGGGCACATAATCACAATAGACAGAGTGCAAGACATATTTTCCACACACTTTTGTCAAAAAACAATACGAGACAAGCCCGGAATTCGAAATTCGTTACCAAGTACTTGCAAGTACTGGTCGTTATAAGCGTGGATCGCTTATCAACTGTGACTTGAAAATATATCGGTAGGAATTGTTATATGCAAAATGTGATAAATTTACAATATATTTTGGTCTCGTCTATCGATTTCAAGTAACAACTCCATTTTTGTAGAAAAGGGTGAATATTTCCGTTTAAAGGTGAACTATTCCCTTTAAGCTCTCTAGCACAATTGTGTGCAAAGTTATTATCAAAGACAATGCCCATGATTTTTCGAAACACAAAAATATAAATTAAATATTTAGAGGAAAACCCTATCTCCAATTTCCTTATCATCGAAGGCTTACAACGAAGTCGATTTTGACATAGAAAACAAATCCGAATTTTAAATTGCCACATTAGAAAATCACGTGATCTTAGGATGTAAAAATTCCCAAATTTACGCATTTTCAAAAACAAATATTTCGCCATATTTATATATTGTTCCGGACGATTCTGATTACCGAGCGGGCGCGAAGCGCCTGTGAGGTTTCTCGTCAACTTCAAGACAAATGTACATTTGACCCGGCCCGACACGGCCGTGCAGACGCTTTTCGGAAGCTAATAACTTTGCAACCACTGCTCCGATTGATGTCGGGTTTTCACCATTAGATAAGACCATCAAATCAATTTTGTCTTTGGTATGGTGCGTTCTGATAGGGGTGGTACCACAGCGCGTGGCACACGCAAACGTCTAAATGAACAAAAATCATTCTTGATCAAAAATGGCGTTATTGATCTAAGCATTAATTTATACGATGAAGCATACAGCGCTCAGGACGTACTCCCTTTTGGCGGATTCGAGAAAGGATATCATGAACAATTTAATACCAGTAAGGCGCCTTAGTTTGCGATGAACGAGCGAGCGCGAAGGAAATGTATGGGGAATTTCAACTCGATCAAACAAGTAGTTTCTGAGATACAACAAAGGGTGCGCACGTGCGGAGGCACCCACCTTTGACTTGTGGGAAAGTGGGGGCTGAGAGGTCCCTAACCACACACCAAATTTGAACACAATTGGCTCAGCCGTTCCTGGGATATATAATAGGGGTGTGCACGTGCGCACGTGCAGAGTCTCCCCACCCCTGAGTTGTGTGAAAGTGGTGGCTGAGGGGTCTCTAAACACACACGAAATTTGCACATAATCTGCCCAGCCGTTGCGGAGTTATTGCGAGAAAATACTTTTCAATACCCCTCACGCGGCACGCGGCACGCGGCACGCGGCACGCGGCACGCGCCACGCGCAGTGGTAGTCACCCACATAGTCGGCACTGGTCTCAAACGGGGAAGGTTAGATGGGGCTGCTCAACAAAGAAGGCAGCTTGTCAATCAGACGTACGGTTGCAGAGATATGAGCTCAAAAGCGTCGCCACGGGTGGGCTCGGGCCGGGCCGGGCCGCTCCATTCATAATCATATTTTGCCCATACACCACGGAAGGACGAGCGCTTGCTCGCTCGTAATATCTTAATTTTTATGTTTGCATGCATGGAGGCCTGGCATTTTTTATGGAGGACTAAAAAGACTGTTACTACCACGTGTACTCCCGTACCGTTTCATATTTCAAACCTGTTTTAGCTTCACCAAAGCGCGCCCGTTCGGTCATCGCCCAACAAGGAGTTTACTGGTGATATATGTGTTTATATGACTCGCATGATATAAATGGGAGATATTGCCCTCTGAAAATTAGAGTTTTGCATGACATTACAAAGTTGCTCGAGGTTGTAACTCGAAAACCGTTCGACGGACGTAGCTAAACATTTCACAATGTGAATCTACGGCCCAGATAACCCCGAAACGTAGTTGTATTGAAATATGAGATTTATGGTGTTATGACTTAAGTATGACTGAAGTGTTATGTGTTAAGACTTGGCCGATCTGTCATGGAATGCCCTAATGTTAAAACGGGAAATTTTGCTGAGGGTGTTTACTTTTTGTGCCTGTTGACGACAATAGCTTCAGCTGATTGAAGCTCGGAGTCGATTTCAGAGTCGACTCCGGAGGATCGGATGTTGACAATAGCTTCAGCTGATTGAAGCTCGGAGTCGATTTCAGAGTCGACTCCGGAGGATCGGATGTTGACAATAGCTTCAGCTGATTGAAGCTCGGAGTCGATTTCAGAGTCGACTCCGGAGGATCGGATGTTGACAATAGCTTCAGCTGATTGAAGCTCGGAGTCGATTTCAGAGTCGACTCCGGAGGATCGGATGTTGACAATAGCTTCAGCTGATTGAAGCTCGGAGTCGATTTCAGAGTCGACTCCGGAGGATCGGATGTTGACAATAGCTTCAGCTGATTGAAGCTCGGAGTCGATTTCAGAGTCGACTCCGGAGGATCGGATGTTGACAATAACTTCAGCTGATTGAAGCTCGGAGTCGATTTCAGAGTCGACTCCGGAGGATCGGATGTTGACAATAGCTTCAGCTGATTGAAGCTCGGAGTCGATTTCAGAGTCGACTCCGGAGGATCGGATGTTGACAATAGCTTCAGCTGATTGAAGCTCGGAGTCGATTTCAGAGTCGACTCCGGAGGATCGGATGTTGACAATAGCTTCAGCTGATTGAAGCTCGGAGTCGATTTCAGAGTCGACTCCGGAGGATCGGATGTTGACAATAGCTTCAGCTGATTGAAGCTCGGAGTCGATTTCAGAGTCGACTCCGGAGGATCGGATGTTGACAATAGCTTCAGCTGATTGAAGCTCGGAGTCGATTTCAGAGTCGACTCCGGAGGATCAGATGTTGACAATAGCTTCAGCTGATTGAAGCTCGGAGTCGATTTCAGAGTCGACTCCGGAGGATCGGATGTTGACAATAGCTTCAGCTGATTGAAGCTCGGAGTCGATTTCAGAGTCGACTCCGGAGGATCGGATGTTGACAATAGCTTCAGCTGATTGAAGCTCGGAGTCGATTTCAGAGTCGACTCCGGAGGATCGGATGTTGACAATAGCTTCAGCTGATTGAAGCTCGGAGTCGATTTCAGAGTCGACTCCGGAGGATCGGATGTTGACAATAGCTTCAGCTAATTGAAGCTCGGAGTCGATTTCAGAGTCGACTCCGGAGGATCGGATGTTGACAATAGCTTCTGCTAATTGAAGCTCGGAGTCGGAGTCGGAGTCACCTGAACACCGATCGACTCCGCAGCCCTGGTTTGCAGTTAGAAACACGCAGAAGTGATGCTGGAATATGCATGGGATGTTTTCCTTGAAAGCGTAATTGATAATTGTGTACAGTGTTTGTGTTCAGAGATCTCTGGGGTACAGTTCGCTCCAGAGATCTCTGGGGTGCAGTTGGCTCCAGAGATCTCTGGGGTGCAGTTGGCTCCAGATATCTCTGGGGTACAGTTCGTTCCAGAGATCTCTGGGGTACAGTTCGCTCCAGAGATCTCTGGGGTGCAGTTGGCTCCAGAGATCTCTGGGGTACAGTTCGTTCCAGAGATCTCTGGGGTATAGTTTGTTCCAGAGATCTCTGGGGTACAGTTCGCTCCAGAGATCTCTGGGGTGCAGTTGGCTCCAGAGATCTCTGGGGTGCAGTTGGCTCCAGAGATATCTGGGGTGCAGTTGGCTCCAGAGATCTCTGGGGTACAGTTCGCTCCAGAGATCTCTGGGGTGCAGTTGGCTCCCGTTGACCGCCCGCTGTCCTCTGGCAGAGTGGTGTCCTGACGGTGCAACTGGGCGAGGCGGGCACCTACGTCATCAACAAGCAGGCGCCCAACCAGCAGATCTGGCTGTCATCGCCCGTCAGTGGACCGAGAAGGTCAGTCAGAGGATGGGTGCCATGACAGTGGTCACTGGGCCCATGGTATCATGTGGGGATATACTGGGAGGAGTTATGGACCAAGAAGGTCGGTCAGAGGATGGGTGCCATGACAGTGGTCACTGGGCCCATGGTATCATGTGGGGATATACTGGGAGGAGTTATGGACCAAGAAGGTCGGTCAGAGGATGGGTCTGACCGACCTTCTTGGTACATAACTCCTCCCATTATATTCCCACATGATACCATGGACCCAGTGACCACTGTCATGGCGACAGTGGTCACTGGGTCCATGGTATCATGTGGGGATATAATGGGAGGAGTTATGTACCAAGAAGGTCGGTCAGAGGATGGGTGCCATGACAGTGGTCACTGGGCCCATGGTATCATGTGGGGATATAATGGGAGGAGTTATGTACCAAGAAGGTCGGTCAGAGGATGGGTGCCATGACAGTGGTCACTGGGCCCATGGTATCATGTGGGGATATAATGGGAGGAGTTATGGACCGAGAAGGTCGGTCAGAGGATGGGTGCCATGACAGTGGTCACTGGGTCCATGGTATCATGTGGGGATATAATGGGAGGAGTTATGGACCAAGAAGGTCGGTCAGAGGATGGGTGCCATGACTGGTCACTGGGCCCATGGTATCATGTGGGGATATAATGGGAGGAGTTATGGACCAAGAAGGTCGGTCAGAGGATAGGTGCCATGACTGGTCACTGGGCCCATGGTATGTGGGAGTATAATGGGAGGAGGTATGTGACAACAACATTCCTATGACCAAATGCATTCGATATAAGTTGGCATCGCACAATTTGCTTGCACACAATAGGTCTGGAAATATATGCAGCAAGCACACTTTCTAAGAGAATAGCTTGTTTCAGCAGTTTATAATATCAATTTTTTATATTTTATATGACAATTGGTCATTTGTATGTTTGCTGTCCTGTTAATACTGCACATGAAACCGCGGCCTGCATGCGTTACGCATCTCACGGAGAATGAAAGAACTTTTGGTCGCATGTCAATGTTTTGAGTGAACAGTGGTTAGTGTTAAATGAGACATAAATGTGTATGTGCTCGATTGAGCGTGCTGTCAACTACCCCCCCCCCCCCCCCCATTATTATCGGCATTGTTTTACACAGTTCCTTACATGCACCGTACTTTGTACGTCAGTAACCCGTGCTTTGTCAGCCACCTGACCGTTTCTCTGCCCTGTCCTGACCGTTTCTCTGCCCTGTCCTGACCGTTTATCTGCCCTCTCCTGACCGTTTCTCTGCCCTGTCCTGACCGTTTCTCTGCCCTGTCCTGACCGTTTATCTGCCCTCTCCTGACCGTTTCTCTGCCCTGTTCTGACCGTTTCTCTGCCCTCTCCTGACCGTTGCTCTGCCCTGTCCTGACCGTTTCTCTGCCCTCTCCACAGGTATGATTTCGTGGACGATGGCTGGGTATACCGACGTGACGGACTGCGGCTGCACGAGCTGCTGTCGCGCGAGCTCAGTCGGCTGATGGGCACCTCGGTCGACCTCAATTCGTGCACGCATGCCGGCAGCTAGCGCCATCTCTCGGGGACTTTCGAAACTGCTAGTGTCAGGCGCCGTCGGTAGGTGACGTGATCGCGGCATACGATTAGGTGGAGGCTGTGTCACGATCATAATAGACTCGGTAACTTTGTGCCTGAAGTGATGCAGGTTTGGGGAAGTGTTGGAGCTCACGAGGAGTGGCATTGATGGAGAGCTGTCTTTTATCTCGGATAAACTGTTCAGAATTCAAAACATCAACAGCGTGTGTGCCACCAGTAATTATTTCGGTTTCTTTGACATGAACAAGTGGAAAATAACGATATATAAGTTATTGCAATCGTGCTTTATACCATTGCATGGCTATAATAATTCGTTTTCTTCTTATACTGTTTTGATGTACCTACCATAACTTGGGAAAGTGCAAATACTAGCATTGCAAATTGAAAGAAACGCGTCAGGTTGGTTGTTGATGCCGTCGTTGTGTAATGTATTTGCTGTATGCTTAAAGATGCGTGTATATGTGCTCTTGAGGCAAATGTCGACATTAAACGAGAATAAAACGCGCTATGATTTTGTTTGTATTCCCACATTTTGTAATGAAGATATGAAGTCTTAGCAACTGTACTTCAGTACAATGTTTCAATGAAACAAGATAGTCTTTTGGCCAGACTTATGCAGTGTACATCCTATTATTTCTGTATACAGCATTTCAACGTGAATTTCATTTACGCTGAGGCTACTGCTAAACAACAAGGTATTTAGAAGAAAAAACACGAATGCGAAATTAAATACGTTTAAGATTTAAACAGTTGATCTAGGTGAGAATGATACATTGAGCTAATAACGTTTCCACAGTTTGATACGTTACCTTCCTACATTTCGGCAGCGCCCATTTCATTACACTTCGTTTCGTGTCTTTTCGTGTGCCACTTCGTTGCATTTTGTGTGTCTCGTCAAGGCGCTTCGAATCATATTCATGGTGACCAGGTTAGGTCAACTTTGACATCAGGTCAAGTTCAAGTGGTGACCAAATAAGGTC
>JAXIVJ010008959.1:42500-53203 GCA_036785665.1 Chirona hameri
CGCACGAGCGATGTGTGGAGAAAACCGTGCTGTGCCTCGGAGAGGACAGGTGACACGTGTTGCATCAGTGCATCATACACAACCTTTTCAAGCACCTTCCCAAACAGCGGCAGCAGGGATACCGAGCGATAAGTATCGGGTGCCTTCTTATCCCCCCTTTTTAAAGATCGGTACAATGTTTGCCCGCTTCCAACCGTTTTGGAAGGTTGCCTGATGAGAGACAGGGTGCACAATTTGACCAATGGCACACTCAACTCTCCAGCACATTCACATATTATGCGGGCACTAATGTTGTCGGGGCCGCAAGCCTTACTCGCATTAATAGACTTAAGACTGAGATGCACATTGCCCTGGGATACACTGACACTGTTAAACACAGTGGCACAGTGTGACACTTAGTTTTTAAGTTTGGGCACCCCAAAATAATTTTCATAAAACCACACCCCTACGGCCTTGGACTGTTTTAGTAATATGAAGAACAATTAACAATATTCACCCAACGTTGCGTTGCATTCACTTCTTCAGGGGTGTAATATAATGTGAATGGAGCCGTTATATGTCACCCCTGAGAAAGTGAATAGTGGGTGCATTTTGTTTATTCTCTATATTACTTAAAAGTCCATTTGTCTATTCATAACTTTTATACTGCTTTACAACGCTGTTTGTTAACCCGCGAGTTACTGGGGTATATTTTATAACGCGACTTACTGGAGGGGGCGGGGGGCTATTTTTTGCCCCCCCCCCCCCCCCTTTGGATCTCCGGAACTACTGGACTGATTGTAAAAAAAAAATTGAACGGGCATTCGATAGGCCCTGGAAAATTGATCGAGGGAACCGTAATATTGTTGACCTCGGGGTCACCGATGACGTCACAGGTCAGGTCCAGGTCAATTACAAAATGTTTGACCGTGTCAAAAGGTCTCCCATGGATGGAATTGTCGCGCAAAATTGCGATATTAAACGCGTAAGCAGTCGATAAATCGGTATGATTCGTGTTGTCTGACACTTCTAAGTACCATTTCTAAGCTGTTTATGACCTTGGGTCAGGTCAAGGGTCATCCGAGGTCACGAGGTCAAACTGCATATTTTCGGTCATTGGGCGTTGTAGCACATGTTTAATGGGGTTGTTTTTCGTCTAGAACGCGAAAAATGACCTTAGAACATTGTTTGTTCCATATAAATAGAAGTTAAAGCAAAAACGGAAATGCATTTTTTATGTATTGTAATGCCTGTGAGAAGTGGTCGATTTTTGTCATTTAAAGGTCATAAGTCGGTCATTTTTGAAGATATCGACTTCAGATTTGGTACACATATTCACCGACACGTCTCGATCACACATAGTCCGGTTTTTGGATAATTCTGATTTGTGTGCAAATTTTGTTTTAAAAAAATGTATTTGGATTTCTCAAAAATTTTAATTTCAAAATAACTCAAAAGTACAAGATAGCAGTTTGATAGCCCGGTCTATTGTCAGTAATTTGATTTAAAACAATTTAATTTATCTCAAACATTGTACCTTGGGACAGTGTTTTCCGCAAACCACTATTTTGCAACAAGAAACTGAGGAGTATGACGTCACTGACGTCATTCCCGGTTGACCTATCATAACCTCATCTTTTTCCTGTAGCCAACATGAGTATAATTGATATGAGAGAAGCTACTGCATGTTTGGTGACGATACTGGTGTTGGTTTAGGAGTTATGTTAAAATAACGGGAGGGGGGAATAGTCCCCCCCCCCCCCCAGTAAGTCGCGGGTTAAAGCCCTAAAATTGATACCAGCAAGGAGTCTCCTAAGCTTCGGGAAACAGTCCATGCGAAGTTCGAATATTTATTATTCTGAATATGTATGATCAGCGTCGATGTTACATTGAATACGAAACAACTATAGAAACGTCCCGCCAGCAGAAGTGCATACATACCTATATCGCGGACCACGTGCGCGATACCTTTTGCTCCTACGCCGAGTGCAGGCTTTAGATCAATAGATAGTCTTCATAATGACATATAAGCCGACTTTGCAAGGCAGCCACCAGCAGACTCTCGGAAGTCGCTTGTTTGTGCGCAGTGCAGTGATTTTATTGCGTGATGTCCCGACTCCCGAGCGAGTTCGCAATGGCCCGTCACATTGACTCCCCGCGGCTAATTGTAAGCGGGCGCACTGCACGGCTGTACGATAGAGATCGTTAGTGGGGCAGCGGTCTGGGCGACTATTGTTAATTTAGCTCTAGATATTATGGTTCAGCTATTATTGTACAGCGATACTATTTCTAGTCCTGTGAAAAAAAAAAAATCAAATTACAGTCAGCTGGGACTTATCGAGAGCTTTCGGCTTGGTACTTGTCGGAGCTTTGTCTATTTTTGTCGACGTGTTAAAACTGTATCCTCATAAATGCTAGGAAAACCATACGTAATTATCTGCGCTCCAATTGCATTATATTGTTTTGAACGATACTGTCTCAGCTTGCGGACGAACACAAAGATCTTCCAGAAACTTCCCATACTAAATTCAAACTGGCTACAGTGTGTTTTCACGGAACTATAAATGTTGTGGGCGATGCTGACCCATCGCCATGCACCCTTCGCAGTTTCATTTCCGTCCCATTCACAACCCCAAGATTAGGCGGCAGGGAGAAAAACAGCCTTACCGGCGAAGGGTTGCCTTGATCGTATCTCCCCCGCCTGAAAGGCCTGCTTTGGCGTTCTACGAAGGGTGTGAACAAGTTATGGTGTGTCCAGGTATTTTAATGGAACACTTTGCGGGTGTTTATAATTTAAACTGTCATTGCTTGAACTTATGCCATCTCTAACGCGCCCATGTTTTTTAACCTTAACTAGCTTTTGTTCACTAATGTTCTGCCCTTACCAAGGTTGCCTTCCCCGGCCAAATGTGGGATATTTTGGTGACCATTTGGGGAGGACAGGTCCGGCACCCGAGCGCAGGTGCGGGGGAGGGGCCGACTGGTGGAAGAGCGGAGACTTATGTCCCGCCCGTCTCAGTTGGGAAAACAGCTGTGGGTCGTGGCACACATCCGCCTGAGAGTCCGCAGGCGGGGTGGAACAGGAGGGGTGGAGGGGTATTATACGGCCCTGGGTGGAACTAGCTATGTCGCGCTGTCAGAGGACACAGTGTCAACGTGTTCACAGTGCTCAAAGGTACGTCGGAAAAGAGGTGAGATGAGATCATCTTTCTCGCCTTTCTGCTGCAGCAACTGCATATTATGCATTGCAGGTGGACGCTTTGTTAACTAGTAACTTCATTATCCAATTACGCGTCCAGAATGACTTTCACTGCGTTTCCGTTCATCGTTCATCGTTTGATATTACCTATTTACCCGGCTAGAGTGACATTTATTGTTTTGGACTGATCATATTCCAAGGTTATCCGCCTAGAACGGCCTGTACGTAATTATAAGTCAACAAATGACGTTTAAAATTCGTCAATATTTTCAGCTGCGAGCCGATACATAAAAGCCTAAGAGACAAGCAATACGCAATAATATATCATTTGCATTCGGGTATATTACACATTCTAGCGGTCTCGTTAAATGTGTGCATATCACTGGCATATAACATACGCATCGTCCTCCCTTTGAAAGCACGTACCATCTTTGCATAAGCCGCGTTCGCAAATGTGCGCCTAGTCGCATTAGTGCGACTCTGGTGCCTGGGAGCCTGACTTGTTTGGATTCCTTTCGCCTGCCAAACAGCATTGCCACATCTCAAAGTTAGACTTATCCTTCCATTTCATTCTGTTTCACGTCGAAAACAATAGGTGCTGTCAATTTTCGATATCCGTAAATGCGCAGCAAGACTGGGGTTGGTGCAGGGTTGCTACGTGGCCAAGGGATATAGATAGACGGATTCGGAATCTATAATTGGAACTGCCAGTTATACGATGACGTATGAGTTCGAAAATAACTATTGCAGGTATCCAAGATCATCTATACGTGAGCCAGCAGCATTGGGATAAAATAGAATGCGCTTCCCTGTGATGTCTATATTAACACATAGGAGCTTAACGCAAGATACACATATCACATCGGTATGTTTATGATGATGTTTTCGGTTTAAAGGCTATTTCAAGCTGAAAAAAACGAATATGACATTTGTTTGGACGATAGATGGATATCCGTCGAAGAGTTTCAAGGTTTGTGCCCAGATCGGGGCACGAAACAGCCGAACAGCGTCTTTTAAAAGGCCCCTTTTAGAAGAAGCTGTTTCGTGCCCAGATTTACTACCACGACACTAGCCTGTGTCGAAATTACTTAGCGTAGCGAGGTAATTCTTTCACCACAACCCGTTTTTCGATCTGCTCTACAAATATGCTATCTCAGTTCAAAACCCCATGTTAAAGGTGAACTATTCATTTAACCCTATTAGTGTCGGGGGGGGGGGGGGATAAAACGACCCCCATCCCTCTGAGGTTTTCCGCTCCTGTCCCCAAACGAGTAAAGTTATGGCTTTGAAACTTCTTGGCTTTTCCTAACTATTCATTGGGCACATTTTTTAGAGAGAGAAAAAATCACTAGGGGCGGCTCCAGGCGTGTTTTTGGGGGCATGTTTGAGTTTTCAGCGTGACTCGGCTTTCAAAGGGAACCAGTTCCCATTATCTAACCGTTGTAGATACGAGCCTACGACTTTCACACCTTTTCTTACTGCCATTTGTAAACACGTTGAACATTTTTATCAAATTTTGGATTGCGCATGGGCGCCTTCATGGACGTATTTTGGGAGGCATTTTGGGTCACTGGTATTTAATCGAAATCTGAAAGATGAGAATTTTGAACTCAGTGAACCTTCGGATGGGCCCAAGAGGCTCTTTGTTGCACTTTTCTTGTATGTCTTTATGTCTTCTTAGCAGTTCTTTGAACACCTCGTGTGATTTAACAAAATGGGTTTCCCACAGGCGACTCCTGGAAGGGATTTTTGGGGGGCAAGTGTATACACACATGGTGTTTAGTAACTCAAAACGTTATTTCGCGGTGGACTATTTCGTGTAATATGATCTGCATGGATCACAATTGTATTTTGTGGCATAGGCGGTTCCAGGGGTGGGACGCAGATGCATGGCCCAATGTTATGGGCGCCTCCAGGGATGAAATTAGGGAGAGTTTTGGAACCACGACGTGCAGCTACATAGCAAAAGATATCAACTTGAAACTCGGTGGCTTGTTTCAGCAATGCCTTGCACACGTTTCATATTTTGTTTAGTGTTTGGTTTCCCAAGGGCGACTACAGGGACGGATTTTGTGGGCATGTGTTTGACTCCGTTGACACGCAATGTGTTTAGTCCCCCTGAACGTTATTTTGCAGTTGAAATTTCTTGCAATATCATCTCCATGGATTACAATTGTATTTTGGGGCATAGGCGGCCATAGGTATGCAATTAGGGGGAATTGTGGACCCATGACGTGACACTACATAGCAAAATATATCAATAAGCAAAAATAGAGATAACAAAAGGCAAAGCTCAATTCCCCTCCCCTTCTCCTCCTGAGCACGACACTGCACAAATACAAAAACTATCAGTATTTACATTATCATGCATATACATATAATTATATGCATCTAAAACAGAAATCAAAGCGGCAAAAAATATTATAGCGACATATTTAGATACCCTCCTTTGGAATTGCCTGAGGATGCCATTGGGTTAATTTCCCCAAATTTTAAATATAACAATATGTTAGAGCATACAATAAGGTGACGAAATCCAACAACATGACAAAATTGCGTTCAAACAACGTCCCAGGGCAAGAATCTAAAAAGGCATGTTTTCTCCATTGTTTTGCTACCTGTATCCGTCCATGAGAATATTTGGGATATTTATGAATATAGGATTGTAGTTCATGCTCCAATGAATCAAATGCCGCGTTCACAGAGAGAATCGGTCCAGCGGTTTCCGAGATACGAAGGGGGGGGGGCGAATAAGCCCCCCCCGACAGTTTCGTATCTGTTTCATCCCGACAGTAATAGGGTGGCCCTCTCGGGACCTCAATATTGACCTGAGCCACACAATGTTAGAAATAACTTCGAATGTCCTTGTCCATAGCTTTCGAATGCTTCTTTCCGCGTCTTTCTAGCCCTTTTAGTGTTCGAGTTAGTGGGGGTCATTTTGCCCCCCCCCCCCCCCACCAGGGCGAAGGAGTCTCAGAAGCCCACCGTGGCGCTTGTTAAAACACAATAAAGCCATCAACATTGTTTTTTGGTATAGTTACTTTTCCTGTATCGCTCCTTTCACACAAACTTCAGGGAATAGAGGACAATATACATCACCTACCCGTCAAAAGGCATGCAGAAGTTTCCGTCCTTACCGCGGCAAAGACGGTTCAGTATTGACAGTTAAACAATGGCAGTTAACCTTGGCCAACGCACGTGTAAACCAGCCCAATTCGACAAAAGGACACCGAGCCTTTGGACAGTGATACATCACTCTTCCATCACATGCAATATTCCTGATCAGGTCATCGACAGAAGTGCGCCAGTAGACCTATACTAACCGAGTGGGCTTTAACTAAATTAAGGTGGCCTGTAGCGAACGCTGTTGTTCTATACACGTCCTTAAGTAGTTTCTCCACCTAGGTGCGGCACCCTATTCCCTGCCCAGTTATTTTGTTTTGACTTCTCTCGGTAGCTCAGTCGCACTCGGGAGAGGCGAACCTGTCTCCATAGCAACTCAGCGGCGAACCAGTCTCCATAGCAACTCAGCGGGCGAACCAGTCTCCATAGCAACTCAGCGGCGAACCAGTCTCCATAGCAACTCAGCGGGCGAACCAGTCTCCATAGCAACTCAGCGGCGAACCAGGTCTCCATAGCAACTCAGCGGCGAACCAGTCTCCATAGCAAACCTCAGCGGCGAACCAGTCTCCATAGCAACTCAGCGGCGAACCAGTCTCCATAGCAACTCAGCGGCGAACCAGTCTCCATAGCAACTCAGCGGATTCCCATTGGACTCGGGTGTCAAACCGAGCGAGAAAAAACAACAATCGCTAAAACTTGCTTCATAATTGTAGAAGCATTTGAATTCAGGCTTCGAAAAACAGCACACATCTAGTTTCTCTCCTGGGAATCATTAAATATTAATGTTTCCCGGAGCGCGCAGGTCCGAGGACTTCGGATAGATAAGTACCACCTGCGTGTTGTCTTTTTCCGGAACATGAAATCAAACTGTTCTCTAATGGCGTAGCAATTTTCGTCGATTGTTTTTACCTCTGCTGCTTACTGGGAGCACTCTGAGGTTCTGGCTACTGGGGTCGGGCCGACATCGCGGCCGCGAGAAACGGGGTGAGGGGCGAGACAGGGCGAGGGGCGAGAAACACGCTCGACTGGCGTCTGAGACAGAGGCCAGTGATAACGAAAGACGTGGACAGACATTACCAGGACAGGAAGAAGTCTGTTCACGAGAGCTGGTCCTTGTGTAACTTGGTTAGGAGGTGCCTGCGTGAGACTGCACCTAAGCTAATGCTATACACCATAGGAACGGCTGAGCTGTGCCTCACCACGGAAACTGGGATTACCCCGAACAGAAAGTGACTTGGGTAGGGATTGGTGACGAGGGTTGCGCCTGTCTCGAACTGAACCTGACCGGGGCTGACTCTGCGCATTACTGGGACAGAATACGGTCACGAAGCTCATGCGTCGGTTGTTGGCATTAAAATGCCTCGACTGATCACCGCGCCTACAACTGTATCAGCCGAACCAGTGTGGCTGGGGTGTGAAAACGAAACTTTATCCGTCCGGCTCTGAACCGGCCGATTCCAAATTTCTCCTGACGACATCTGCAAGGAAGTCGTCCGGAGATATCACCAGGGGCGGATCCAGACAATCTTCAAGGGAGGGGGGGGGGGGGGGGGAGTCATCAATTGCAGTGGTGCTCCTACCTATACCCAAATCTGTAAACTCAAACGGATTTGGTCCACTATATTTTGAGGGTGCCCCTATTTCAACATTTGTTTAAATTGACAAAACGTTTGGCTATAGGTATTTGCAATATCAGTCGTACTCTTTGTATCATTTAAAGTGCCGCGAATGGTGCTAAAATATAATTTGTACAGTCAAGACCGGCCCCAGACGGCTGATGAAGAGGGATGGGGAGGGGAAACTTGACCAAGAGGGTAGTCTAGGTTCGTGACCAGGTGGTAACCATTTTTACAAGCAGTGAATCTTATGCATGCGACAGCAGTGCATCATATTGCTTTGTGTCTCGTGCGGACTTCAAAAATGTTATTGAACTAAACATAGGCAGGTTTTGCGAAGGAATGGCTGGAAGAAAATGTGTCACAAAGCTTCCCTCAAATATAACTACCAATGGTATTTACGCAAAATGGACTCCCACCCAACTTTTATTGCGCCGTGAAGCGGTGCCAAAATTTGAGGTTTTGAGCGGCCTGGAGAACTAATTTTTAACCAGGATGCAGGGTCAAAACGAGGAAATATGTCTGGAGCAAAAGGTGGGGTCAAAGGTCATTTTGGCCCCCCCCCCCATTTAAGGCCAAAGGCAGGGCCATGACCCCATGTCCCCACCCTGCGGCCGCCAGTGTGTACAGTCTACATTAGATCCTTTTGTACTGGAAATGAACAGGTGATTGATTTGCGCGCGTAGCGGCGCGGATTTTTTTGGCTTTATTTTTGGGTCTCGATAACTAGGCCCTAAAAATCGATAGGTTCTATAATCTATATGTATCAGCCCAAGGGCACCAATGCAGCCACTCAATGAGATTCTTCCACCGCAAAGATACAAGAAATTTCGCCGCGTGGCACACAAATGTGATATAAAAAAAATCAGAAAATTAAACAGCTTGGGTTGCAGTTGCATACCAGTTTCAAATACGATTCATTGAATTCCAGCCATGAACCTCATGGCTCATTATCAAAAATAACAAAACGGCGGGCACTATGGGTTCGTTCTCGACAAAAAACGATAGTCATCGTGACATCGATGATTTATCAGGACGCACGTATGTGGGTAATATGCGCCGCGAAGCGGCGCGTTCTTTGTCTCTTAATTTTGCACCATTTTGCATAAAATAGGTGGGTTTTCAGCAATTTGATGGGGGGCGCCAAAGCATTGGTGCCCCCCCCCCCCTCCTGGATT
Organism: Chirona hameri; assembly: GCA_036785665.1. NCBI lineage: Eukaryota > Metazoa > Arthropoda > Thecostraca > Balanomorpha > Balanidae > Chirona > Chirona hameri. The sequence continues at coordinate 51,596 of JAXIVJ010008959.1, forward strand.
CAAGCGGCCCGGTGCCCCCTCCCCCTGTTCCACCGCCTATGGGAAGTCGGATCTCGACTCCCGAGGGGCCCTCAGGACCTCTCGAGTCCGATACGTTGTTGCCTCTGGTATAAAGGCGCATTGGTGCGCCTTCATAGCCCAAGAAACGGGAGGCATGAAGGGATATTTTTTTTGCATAATTTAGGCAATTCTAATTTAGCATCATTTCGCGCAAATATTTTTTTTTTCCCCAGCGACCAATAGCTTGTGATTTCATGCGGGCACCAGGCCATTGTTTTCCCCCTCCTGGATTGAAGGAGGCACGGTGCTCTGGTGCCTGCCCTCGCCCCACAGTACCGCCTACCGGCACAGTGGTGCCCCTGGTACGCCGGCGCGGTCGTGGCCCTGGTACACCGGCGTGGTTGTGCCGCTGGAAATAAACTATTTACCAAGAGCGCCATGTTGTTTTTGTACTATCTATTTATATACTATTTATTATAGTATTGACTATCCCCATCACGAAAATAAGCGTTGTTGTTTAAACACAAAAACTTCCATTGCGCTGGTGCCCCTGATAGGCCGGTGGTGTCCCTAATATGCCAGTGGTTGTCCTTGTGCCCCAATGGGGGAGGGGGGGGAGGGGAGGGGTCATGACCCCCGTGACCCCCCCCCCCCCCTCTGGATCCGCCACTGGATATCACCCAGATATATTTCATGAAGAATTACTTGCACTTGTTGCCTCGAACTGAAGCTCTGTGAGAGGCTGTTTGCCATCTATTCTATTACTTATGTATGGCGCAGATTTTGCCACTTTTCTTTGTAAAGAAGGATTAAAGAAGAATCAAGTTTCTGAATATTTGCTGTCTTCGTCCTGTCTGAAAATGATAGGTATATATGTAGTTGATGCAGTGGCAGATCCAGGGGGGGGGGGGTCACGGGGTCATGACCTCCCCCCACTTGGGCCATGGGGGCATCATCGCGCCGTTGGGGCACCACCGCACCGTGGGGACACCACCGGGCCGTGGGGGCACCACCACGCCGGGGTACCAGAGGCACCCACCAAAATAAAGCAAAAAATCCGCGCCGCGTATGTTCTTTGAACCAATGGCACCACCGCGCCGGTGTACCAGGGGCACCACCGCGCCGGTGTGCCAGGGGCACCATCGTGGACGGTAGACGGCACTGTGGGGTGGGGGGTGGGGGAGATCTGAGGCACTGTGCCTCCTTGAATCCATGGAGGGGGAAACAATGGTCTGGTGCCGCCATGAAATCACAAACATTGGTTGCTGGAAAATAAAATCGCGAAATGATGCTAAATTAAAATTGCTAAATTATGCCACAAAATGTCCCTTCATGCCCTCCCGGTCCCTCTGAGCTATGCAGGGGCACCAAACGTGCCTTTATACCAGAGCAACAACGTATCGGACTCGAGGGGGCCCTGGGGGCTCCCTAGGTCTGATGCATATAGATTATAGAGCCTTTCTATTTTTTAGAGCCTAGTTATCCAGGCAAACAAAATAAAGCACACCAAAAAATCCGCGCCGCCATGGCCCCACCTTTTGCTTCAGAGACATATGTCCTCGTTTTTGACCCTGCATGCTGGTTCCAATAGCAAAAATGAGTTCTCCA